>JAYDZF010000018.1:11514140-11526857 GCA_034509105.1 Microcambeva barbata | reverse complement strand
CTTCTGTCAAAACTCAATATTGAACTGATGCATTTCTAGCAAGAGTAAAAAGTGTGCATTGTTTTGTGTACTTAACACTGATCCGTAATATATTACTTGCGTACCGGAGCCTTCAAATTTAATATTCTTTTTATTTTACTACCAGTCGATGGTCACCGGTTCAAACCTCACCAATGCCCGGTTGCTATTGTTGGACCCTTGAGCAAGGCCCTTACTGTAAATTCTGAAAATATAAATGTAATTACTGTCACTATTCCACACTGAACATGGCTTTGATCCTCATCTCCAGTCTTTTTGAGGAGTGTGGATCCTATTCCAGTATCTGCAACCCTATTAAAAGATGGTGTAGTATTATGTAGTCTGAATGGTCCCTTGGTTTGACTATCTGAATGCGTGTTGCCTTAATAAATTGTAGCCCTATTCATGTGTATTACTGCACGCTATTCAATAAAGAACGTGGTATAAGTAAATTATTATTATTACATAAATTATACAACAAGATTTATATGCGTTACTGTTTATAGCTAGGAATTTACTTTAATGCTCCAGCAGTTCTTATATTAAAAAAAAAGATTTGTTTACACACACATAAACCAAATAAGATGATTTAGTAAAGGGGGACGTACCAAACAAATCCATTTAATTCTAAATTGTAAATATTTTGACAAAGATTTGTTTCTGGGCATTTCTGGTGCAGAATACTTGGTTTAATTTACTTGGCCAACATCCAACATCTGGTATGGCTAACAACACATCTCTTACTCATAATCAATGAAATGTAAATTATTCATTCTCTGAAATTCAAAAAGAATTTGTCTGAAATAATTATTTTATCAATTGTAACAGGAAAGCTTTAAAGTCTTGCAATCCTAGTCATGAAGAGTTAGTTACCAACCCACCAGCAGTTAATGATAATGGGTCATCATTGATAAATCATTAATATCATTGATAATGTGCTATCCAAATGAAAAACTGAAAATCTGCACTTCTTGTACGAAACGTATCCCCAGAACAGGATGATTTGTTCTAAATTTCAATCTATATGAATCCATGAATATTATCTATGGTGTTTTATTTCTAGACAAGAACTTGACACCATCACTGCTTGGAAGACTATGGCGCGAATAGTCCAAAAGTCCAAAGCAAAGTTATTATCCCTGTCAATCAGTAGCACGAATCATATTCTGTACAAATACTGCCCAGATCAGTTAACGACCACACTGAAACAAACAAAAAAAAACCATTCGTTTAAAATGAATAACAGGTCAAACAAAGCCCAACTGGTGATGTACCAATCAATAACTGTGGAGAGATGCAATGCATTTTAATGTGTCACAAGGTGGAACAGGGTGAAGTTACTCAAGTGCCAGTGCAGTCAAAAAGGCAAAAAATTAAAAAATGAAGCAAAATGTATGATTAAAAAAACTGTTGAAAAGTGAAAAGTGTGCTTTGCTACAAAATTATTTAAGCATTGAAAAACCATGACAGTCTGTAGGACATGACGTTCACCACCAAATGTGCTAAAATGTATGCACATCATAAAATACGTTAGGAAAAGCGGGGGATATTTTTTTTAAAAAAGCATTTTACCAGAGAAATGAAATGAAATGAAAATAAAGCGAGATAAACCGGTGACAGGCTGACTGCGTTCGTGTTGAGCCTGAGATAGCGTTGTGCATTCACGAAATGACACACGTTTGGATCCAGACAGAGTGTAAATAAACACAGAAGTTGAATTCCTTCACTCCTACCTTGACTTCTGCTCATTGGCGGTGTTTTTTTCGGTTAAAACGCGTTTTTCTCTCGGTCAGGGAGCTGCTGGTTTTCCTGAGGCTTAGATTTCGACAGTGTGCAGCTGCACGAGCCGCCACTCGGTCTCTCTGGCAGTACAGCGCGAGAAAGGGGCGGGACCTCCAGCGAACTACGTCACGCCTCGTGCAACAATATGACAAAATCTGCAGGGTGGCAGAATGCACCGTATGGCCAAAATTATGTAGACGCCGCTCCTATTTATTGAGCTTCAGGAACACCTAGAACGAAGCCAGGGAACCTTTACAGGGCAGTTACATCCGGACAATTTAGACCAGGTATAATGCATAACCAAACCAAACTTTTAGAATACTCTACCACCATGTGATCTTACACTAATAGATATCAGCCTACTGCAAAATACTAAATTATACAGGCACAAAGCCTATATTTTATTTTTAGTCGTTATTAACATTGAGAGAATGTCAAAGTTCAAACGAAAATGTTCGACACAAACAATTTACTCATTCGAGTCACTGTAGATTTTAAGCAAGTGTTTTTAGGAAATAAAAAGAATTGAATGACAAAATCTAATTCAGTGTTTTCATTTTAATTTGAGCACAAAAAAAGAAGTTTGAGAAATCATTCATTCAGGTGTAGATCGTTTTCATAAGCCAGATTACCTAATAAGATATTATCTATGCCGTACGGCCAAAAGTAGTCACTCAATGTAAAGAGCTGCAGTGTTTTAGGCAGACCTGTAACAAACAGACCAATAGTACTAATTACATAAAATAATTAATGTGCATCCAAAATTGTCACAACTCTCAAGAATGTTCAAAATTTGAGCCACACTGAACACCTTAAGAAACAATTAGAACATCTATGGTGTCCATGTTGGTGTCGGACTTCCATCCGTTCAGTTACAAAAAGAACTTTAAAATGTCATTCCAACAAAACTTTGATCTACACGATAAGACCAAATATAGTTCTTTCCAAAATGATTGGCATCCTAAATAAAGCTGATTAAAAAGGGTGACGTTCATATTTGTTCAACTTTTCCTATGTACTTGTTAAATAAAACATCTGAACAGAAGCATGCAATTTGCACGAAAGCAAAATCAAACGGAATGTATAAAACGTGCAGTTTTTTATGAATTATTAACAAGTTCTGGGTAAATAAAATGTTCTCATATTTGCACCGTTTCACTTTATCATTTCTATTTTTAGCTGCTATAAGAACATCTCATATACAACAGATTAGTGTTCCGTCTGTCATCACTATATACTACATGAGAGAAGCAAGCAGGCGCCTAGGCACTGTAATTGTGACTGTCGCTTTAACAAGTACAGGTGGTGCTGTCTTAGCCCAGTAAAACAATGTCAAAACCAGCCATGACTTTTACAAATGTACAGCCAGTGGGCCAACATGTGTCACTTATTTTTCTTTCCAGCCAATGCTACCGTAACAGAATGTATGCCATCAGAAATGCTCGCACCCGGGTGTGGACAGTCTTAGTTTATAAACTCAACATCTACCCACAGGTCCTGATATTAATGTGTTATCTGAGGCTTTGTGAATATGTTGTTGTTTGATTGAATATTGTTATTCGATATATATCTTGACTTACGATTAAAATAATTTGCTACCAAGTCCTTAATTTCCTTTTGGGATTCATAAAGTTTCTATATAAAATAAAATGTCTAACATTAATCATTTTTAAATGCCACTTTTATTCAGAGATTCAGAGATTTTCATCTCAGTGCTTTTCAAGTCATCTATCCAAGGACTTCAATTGCTATGTTTTTTAAAGGTAAAAAGAAAATAACGTAACTAAAAACACACACACAACCAACCAGACCATGCCAAATGTCTTCCTCACTTGATTATTTTTTATTTGTAAGCCTTAAATCAGTATGCAAAACAGTACGATGAATTCTTTAATTAGTGCTATTGTTTATACAGAAAAAATCTGACAGAAAGATTATATTGCACTATAAATATTTATTATGGATTCATTCACATTTTAATTATCATAATTGATAACATAATAACAGTTTAATAAATGTTATGGGTTTTATTATAACTATAAATGAATATGTTACATGTTTACATTATATATAAATTCAGTGCTTGTTTGACTCATGTTAGCAGTGATTATGAGCCTATTCAGACCAATTTTGCTTTGTAGGTGTATGTAAGCTTATAGAATAGGATCCACATCCTACAGATGCAATTATTGCATCAGGTAAAATTACATCTATCGGTTAAAAAAAGATTGATTATGTAGATAATGGTTTTTATGAGTCGGATCACCTAATATGCTTATGTCTACACTATGACTCATGACACAGTGACTTTTGTCATAGTCTTAGGCACACCTAGCAATAATAAAATCCTATTAATTATAAAAAGCTTTCGACCAAGGCTCTTTTTTCTGTTTAAATAAGAAATGTGATACCTTCAATAAGCTCAACCTCAACCACAATGAACACCTTTAGAATGAATTGGAACATCCACCGTAAGTCAGGTCTTTATATCTTTTTGTTTGACCTCACAAATGTTTTTTCTTACTGAACTGCACCAAACTCCAACAGTTGCACTTTAAAATCTTCTAAAAAAAGAAGAGGCTGTATTAGGTGCAAACAGAGAGACTTTTTGTTTTAAAACAGTAGTATGGCCTTACCAGATTCTTAATACAAAGTCTGAATGTTGACTACATGCTTTGCTCTGTATTAGGTGCAACTAATTTCTCCAACAATGCAATGTCATTTTTTGTTTTTCTGCTATTTTTCTTTTCTCTAAGTATAGCTTTGTCATTTCTCTTTATTATGTATACTGTGAGATTCAGAATGTTTGTCAATCATTGCTCATGGACAGATGACTCAAATAACTGATTTCAATCCATTATTTAAGTCATTTGTCATTGAATGATATCTAGGTGTTTTTCTCCTCTGCTCCGTTATATTTACTTTCATTTAGTTCATTTTCTCAAACCACTCACATATGTATATGCAAATAAGCAATATGTGCACACATCAT
The DNA here is from genome assembly GCA_034509105.1 of Microcambeva barbata. Lineage (NCBI taxonomy): Eukaryota > Metazoa > Chordata > Actinopteri > Siluriformes > Trichomycteridae > Microcambeva > Microcambeva barbata. Next base: position 11,522,065 of record JAYDZF010000018.1, on the reverse strand, counting down.
TAAATTAAGCTTCCATAATTATGGGTCACACTGGGAGCTCACTCACAAGCGCTCCTCCTTTTGTGCATCCCCCCCTCCAGACAATAACCACTCATGTCTGTGTTGATGCCGACCGTGCCCATGTAGATGCAAAATATAGGACCATGTATTTACTGTAACTGCTGAGTAGAAGGGCTTGCTCAAGGGTCCGAATGTGACTGCAGCGATTAAAAAAGCATTATACTCAAAGTAATTGTACTTACTTACTTAAGTATAAGTGAGTTATTAGTCACTCATTTAAAATGTACACAGAGTAAACGTTACTTAGTTACTTTTTTAACAGAAGGTGTGGGGCATCGTTCCTGTTTGATACAGACCGGTTATAAATTTCACAATAGTTGTGTTTAGGGATTTGTAATGTGTCCTTTAGTACTGACCATACCATAAAACAACTTAAGTTTTCTTTGGAGGAGTGACAGTGTCACCACATCTTTTTAAAAGATTTATCTGTAGTGTAATAATTTCTTTTACAATAAATCATTTACCAGCCAATAAATCAAACGAAGTAATTCATAAAATGACAATTATGCTTATTGAATTACCGAACCTCTGTTGTTTACGCTCTGTGTTGCCAGATTGTGCTATTTTTTCATGCAATTGGACAGTTATAAAGGGGTTTTAGACGAAAATCATTGAACGCTGGCAACCCTGTTCACTGCAGAAGCTTTCCAGACGTTTTTTTATTTACTCGGTAATTATTTTAATTCAAAATGTACAATTCTTAATACAGAAACCTACTTAAGTTAAAGTAAAAGTACAGATTGTAAAATGTACTTTAAAAGTATACGTACACACAAAAAAACTTAAAGTCACGTGAGTAGAGTCAAACTAAATATTTAAGGGCAGATGGCCCAGTAGATTCGTTTCTCATTATTATTCATGTATTGTAAACAAAAGTTGCTGAAATAAATATAACTGTCTCTATAAAATATAAAAACGTCTTGGATATACGTGGAGACTGTATTAATCCAAATGTGCTCAAACGTAAGAAACGCTTGTATAACCTGCCACCTACAGGCAAAACAAGACAAAACAAGCCAGCCTTCCAAGGACAAGCCTCTATTACACGCGTGGACATAAAAGCTCCCTAAAGTGCAATTAAACCGAATAAAAGCCTAATTATCCGTACTGATGTATTAAGTCTGTGCACCACGTTTACAAATCTAACAAGTCACGACTTTTAAAAAACCAAATTTAAGCAAAGAAAGAAAAAATCTTTGAGTGTCAAATAAAGATCTGACCTCATTCCTTCACCCTCACCCACAGCTCCTTGAAATACCATACTTATAGATTAAAGACCATATTCATACTTCAGACATATCAGTGTATTCCCTACCTCCCACATGAGATACATAATGGCTTGAGCATCTCTGAAAGCAGGCGCAAGAATGAAATGAAATTACGTCCTATGTAGCTATGCAATCTGAAAACCTTTTCAGTTTGATAAAATTGCAAGCTTTTATTAAAAGAATCCTTCCCCCACCCCAAACTAAATAACAAGAGACGAGCTAAAATGTCAGAGTTTACAAAAATAGCTCTCAAATTGAACAAATGTCATCTGGAGGATATTTGCACATCACACTTTTACCCTACTTTTTATTTCTATAGTTATATCAGTTGCCAGTATGTGGCCACGATAAACCAGCTTCATGTTCCAGTCATGCCCTCTGCTCGGTCTTTAAAAGAAAATCATCCTTTCTTTTCTTTTTGAATAGGGATGCAAATGTAAAAAAGGCAGAAATGAACATTTAGCATCCCTCTTTGTTTAATTCACTTCATACCCTCCCCAACTAGCTGTTAACAGCTGGAGTCTGGAGGAAGGATGCTGCTCATTTCCTCCTTTATTGAATTGCTCTGGACACACTCGTCCTGCAATGCCAGTCAGTCTCCATGTACACATCCTTTTGTACAGTATTGTGCCCCAACAAACAAATGTTTTTTTGTTCGTTTTGTTTACTCTTTTTTACATAGATGACGTGAATTAGAAACACTTTATTTATAGGTTTATTTCCATCTCTCTCCTACACATGCATTTCTCTTTGTTCGGCAAAGTATTCCGGGAACATCTCTGATAGATGCTCAAGTAATGTTCCACATCACTACCTGCTAAACTCCAGCTCCTATTTCAAACCCCCCAAATCCCCACCAGCACTGACTTCATGTTGAAAAGGAATAAAGTTTTACTGTCTGCCTATGGTGTCGATCAGGTATTCAACCTCTTAATCTATTAAGCAGCCACGGTTTAACTGTAATTTGACTAATAAATATAATCTTGGCAATTTTCATACAATTAATTGTAACTAAGCAGTTGCATTTTTAATTCATTCCAGGGTTTAAAAAAGAATCACAAAACATGCTTGTCAGAAATGTACCTATAACAACTTGGAATTTTTAATTCGATAAAAAAGAAACTTAATTTTGAAGCACAGCCTTCATAAATCTTTTTATTAAACCAATTAAATAGACAGGAGTCCATTGCCAAGGTCTGATCTTCACCACCATCATACTTATATGAAGGCTATTGCAATAATTGAGACCTAAAAAGCCTTGCATTTGTCACATGAAAAGAAAAAAAACTGTGCCAGTGACATTTCTTTTCATGGCAGCCTCCAAGCCAAGGGGTAACTTTCTTACCCATACTTTCATGGTTTATAAAATATTTGAAATCATCTTTTTAAAAATGTTAACCATAAAAAACATTCTGATGACCTCTTGACTGAAAATAATAGATTTTAAATGTGCTTCAACTTGGCTTTATTGATACAGGGCAAGTAAAAAATAAATTTGTACTGAATGGCGTCAGCCAGGTTTATGTGGTCTGGATAACAGCTGAGGATGTTAATTCTCAAGTGTTTATCGGGAACGGTGGGACAATATTTAGTTCAAATTATTGATTCGGTTGATCCAAAAATGCTCCCACATTAGATTACAATTAGATTACAATTTTCTTCCTAAAAAACAAGTTCCCTTCTTTTAAATTTCTAATTATAGGTATTAAAATTTTTCCATCAGCTTCATCCACACATGAACAAAACAGCCAATTCTGCACTTATTTTGCCCGAATCAAACCTTTTCTGGTTTATTTGTGCTTGGTTGCTTACTCATCTGTACAAACAGGGTACATCAAAATGCAAAAATGGCTAGTGATGAATGAAAACATTCATCAGTTTCAGGAAGGCTGCTAAGTATTTACAATAAAAAATGCAAATAATGCTCTGCTCTATAGCATGGTGATAAACAGCTCAATAGTGGTTATGAATGTATATAAGATTCTTATATAATATCATATTATATTACACTATATTATATTAAATCCAGGTGTTTTCTACACACCCACTGCTAACCAGCATATTTCATTCCATTGCACAAATCACACTAAATGTCCAACAAAGCATATGTTCAGGTGTCTACATCTTTGAGCATACAGTCTGAGTAGTCCTAGTCTTTTTTTAGACTTCATGCATATAAGAAATATCATAATTATGAAGTCAGATCAGTTTGAACTGTGCGTGCCTGTGGGCGGGTGTGGGTGTGTATATATGTACATGGACGTGTACAAAATGCTGTGTGTAGCTGTCATTAGTTTCGCTCGCTGCAGTAAATTGGCATATCATTGGTTTTTCCACACCTCAGCTAATTAGCCTGCCGCTCACAGAGTTGGTTAATTAGTAAAGCGCTAACCCCGATTCTCTGTAAACCTAATATACACTCGCGCGCACACACAAACCGCCCTCCTACACACATTTGATTGACGTGTTAAGCAGATGTATGCCAAAGCATGGAACAAGTACTTCACTGTAAGCACTGTAAATACAATTTCAATATCTGTAGGTAAGGCATGATTCCATTGTGTCCGAGTTCTTATTAAAAAAGTTTCAGAAGCTCATGAGAAGTACCTTTGTGGAAAAATAAAAGTATAAAGAGTAAGTATTAACAAATGTATAACATTAAAAACAGAGGACAAATTCACTAGACCAGTGATGTCAAAGCCCCAAAATGGCATATTTATGATATAGATATATACATATATATGTTTATCTACATCAATTTAGTACTCTTATTACCACACTTACTATGGTACGCTGCAAGTCTCCAAAGCTCAAGCAATTGGTGAAAGTAAAGATCAGAACAGAAAAACACAAAGCAAATCCTGAACAGGATCAAGGTGGTAAAATAGAAAATAAATGAATGAATGTGAAACAAATTAAAATGTATGTGCATCACATAATGGAATTTATTAGCATAAACACACCAATGTCTACCAACCGATTTCAACCCAAGGCAAGACAACTTCCAAGCTCAGAGTCAAGGGAATCAGCCATTTAAAGCACCTTGCCTTTTAAAGCAGTGTCCTTTCTGCTTCAAGCACAAAGTCACCCTATAATTTGTTTAATGAACTTTGAGGGTTTTCTAAAAAGAGTTGTTTGTATGTGTATGGTCAGAAATATTTCATACAAATCTATTATTTAAAAAATAATAAATTTAGTAATTATTTTCTATTTTATGTATGGATTTTCTCCCTTATTCTAGCCGAGGTGGGTATTTTGCGCCTCACCCCTCCTCCAACCGGCTTGCCGCCCTTAGTAGAACTGCTAAGCATTTTTACTCATGCACTCTGACAGGTGCCTCTCTATCTGCCAATGAAGGTTGTTACCCAGCCTTGCAGGAGTTCATAAACTGGGCACTGGTGGAATATCCCCGCAGAGCCGTTTTTAAACACAAACAATTGCACATTATTGACCCATGTCGTTATGCATCTTACAACCTTGCTATACATCCAGCTCAGTCATAAATTGCCTGGTCCAACACTGCGAACTCTCGGTCTCTGCCCCATGTCCACATCCATAGTAAAAAATGATCTACTTTAGTGACTTCAAGTGGGTCCCCTTTGAACAGCAAGTTACAATCTAATGCATTTGCAGAGCTGACAGAATAATGCCCCGATAACCCCAGCAAGTACAGTTCGAGCTAGTTTAAATAAGGAAAATTCTGAAGTGAGGAGACAGCTAATGAGCCCTGCACTGCAGACAGAAATAAACCCGTCCACACTTGGTTTGTGAAAATGTTGACCAGTATGCTGAAAGCCATGCAAACAGTTCCAGTACCAATTAACACATTGCAACAGGAATGTTCGCTGTGAGCACCGACTGACCCCTGAAGTTCATTATTAATCTAGGCTGACCCGTCTTTACTGGGTCTATAAAAATCCACAACCATTACTCATTTTTAGGCTGGACCTGACAGGTCTGGATCTGGTTCCTCATCATCAATCTTTTTTGATCTATATTAAATGCAGTTGGTTAAAAGAGTAGTTGGGCTATTTTAAACAGCAGAATAGGTTTTATTGTGAGAGAAAGGCTGGAGAAGGCAAGACTTGATCTAGAGAGTTATGAACAGTCAACATACAATCAGCCTAAGAACTACACAGATCAGGGATAAACACCCAGTATTAAGTTCTACAGTGCACAAGTCAGCATTGCTGATGCTATCATTGTATGCAAGGATCTTTTCTTTATCCTTCAGTAATAATAAGATATGGCTCTGAGAAGTCAAGGCAGTATAGGTTAGAGTGCAAATGTCTACATGTCTCCTGTCCTAATCTTAAACAATTAATCTAGACAGAATCATGCATATTTTTCCTCCATGAACCTGTAATATTCATTTATGAATTCACTTGATTTTTATACACAATTGAGTTATTAACAGCAGGATCACTGATTAAGTAATTGTTCTTCATTTCTATTTGTCCAGTTACATTTTTGTCTTCATTTCTTACTTTCCACATGATTATATGAACATAATTTAACATTTTGCATGTAATACCATGATAACAGGCTCTGGTCAAAGAAATATCTGCTATGACTTCAGTTTGACACCAGCCAAAGTCCCAGCCATTTAAATTGTCTATGTAATAACCCTATTAGTCATGTTAGACATTAGCACAAGCTTTCAAACAGGTGTCAAATCCATTATGTTGTCAAAAAGCATGTCTCATACAAATTCTTTAAAATCATCAGCATGTTTTATAGGATGGGCACAAGAGATTTCAGCCTTTTTCAGATAATGTGTCTTTCATGGAACCATACACAAGTGAACAATAACTAACTGCAATAAATAAAGGCAAATGCTAAACACAGCCTGTGTATTCTGTTTAGTTATCAATGGGTTTTTTCAATAGTGACAACAGTTGCAAACAAGAGTGTTCCAGTGGCTTTAAACCTTCAATCTGATGATTCTTAAATCACAGCTGACCCGTCAATCAAATGACGTCTCAGCATGTACGTCTCAGATCAAGACAAAATGGCCACATATTAAAACATATGACGTTGTTTATATGAATGACTTGGGGAAGAAATTGCTCAAGAGATATTTTATTTGTCCATAGTTCATTTCTCATATATTATATAGAGCAAAGAGCAATTTAATGTCTCCAATTAACCGGGCTGTTAATGTTTTGGACCATGGGAGGAAACCAGGGCTGGAGAAAACTCCCAAAGACACAAGGGCCCAGAAAACACCATCACACCCTAGGACCTTCTTGCTGTGAGGTGACAGTGCTACTCACTGAACCAGAGCCCCCACCTGTCCTTAGTTGATGGTTAATCAATCCACAGACTTTTTTTGCATAAAAAATATAAAATCCCTGAAAGGAAATAGCAGAGTGGAAGCAGTGTTGTGAGAAATCAATAAAACTCTCGTACCTGTTCATTATTGTTGTTAATATAGCGCAGCTTCATCTGTTTCAGGTAGGTGGTGGTCAGTGGCATGTTGTAGTCAATAAGGTCAGGGACCAGAGAGGCTGGTTGGTCATTCTCTAGAGGACAGAAAGTAAACAGGAAGACAGTCAGTTATAAGAGCCATACCTTAACACCACTGGTTCTGTTTTCTTAACACTGCATTTAATGATTATTGTCTAAGCACATATTTAAAAAAATAAGAAAAACAATGATCGCATTACTGTTTGGTCAATATTTAAAAATATAAAACACTAATTGCACGTGCAGCTTAGATTTTTTTCTTTCTATTACCACTAGAGGACAGTAAATGACTCACTTGATGTTACACGTGTGTGAATTTAGCCTTTGTCCCATAAAATGCTTCATTTGCCTTGTCCTCATCTTAATTACATGGATATGCAAAACGTACATGCATATGCTCACAAAATCTGCATACATTAGCAGAGCCCGTCTCAGCAAACACATTTCCATCACACACATTTAAACCAGGCATTTTGGTTAAAGAAAGCCTTGAAAGTGATCAAGTTTTTCACATGGGCAGGTTTATGTGCTGAATTTCATTCCATGTGTGGTTTGATTAGATCTGGCCTGTGTGTGTGTGTGGGGGGGGGGGTGTCAGGAGATTTATGTCTGGTTAAATTATAATTAATACACAGATTGACCACCAGATTTTAACTGGCATCTACGTGAGACCCCCTTCTTTACAAAGCACGGACTGATTATCTAAATGATCACAAACCCAAATGCAAAACCAAAAAATACATACATATCGGACTAAGTGGGTTGGATCTGTAAAATATGTCAAGATGCAACTAATAATATTGTATGTAACCGATACTTCGGGAACCAAGTCTTTACCAAAGTTCTCGTTCCTGAGTTACTGGAGGTTTCACAGATCTCACAGACACGCTAATGTCATAACCCGGCAAGCTACATGTTTAGATGGCCACATCCTGTGTAGTGTGCCAGTGCCTGAAGCTCAAGATACTGGAGCACACCAATATGAAATCCTGATGTCAACATTGAACTCTAGCATATGTCTTGAACTGGGAAGATAGATGTTCCACTGTGCTGAAAAACGACATGTATAATACACAGATGTCAATAAGTGCTATTCAGTTAAGATGATGTTGTGTATGGTGTGAAGAC
>JAYDZF010000018.1:11286715-11300845 GCA_034509105.1 Microcambeva barbata | reverse complement strand
TGTGTTTGCCCTGTGGTAGAAAACCTGTATGGAATGTTTCCTGCTTTTTGCCCAGTGAAATCTATCCACACCAACCATGTGCTGGATAAAACTTTTAATTTGTTTTCATTGTGTCTTTTTGCTTTACTGAAAGAATATGTCCAGCTTATCCCAATATTGAATCTGAATTTTAAGAATGCTAATTCGCTATTTACATGTTTTGGGGGAACCGGATCCAGCAACAAACACATAATAACATGCTAAAGTTTTTATAGAAAGTAAATGGTGATGAGGTTTTGAATCAAGATTTCCAGGACCACATTTCCTGCTACCATATATACCATGGTCTGCTTTAAACAGTTTTGACTTTAAAATGTATTATGTGAGGGTTAATCAAAGAGTTTTCCAAATTATTTTAAACTTTAAGAATTAAAAAATAATAACACCAATTTTCTAAAATTATTTTCAGTCACCTTTGCAATGAATTTTTCCCACTGTTGTACCATTTCAATACCATCAGCAAAAGGTTTTTGGTTGAGCATGTAGCCTTTGACGCACCACTGCTTTCACATGATGACCTGAAAATCTTCTTCCACTTAAAGCTTCTTGGAGTGGTCCAAAATCCATACATAAGCTCTTTCAGACCCAACCAATGACTACTCCTCCCACCCTCACAGTCAGCACATATATAAAAGGAAGAAACATTTTAAAGACCCCTAATAATTTGTTGAGCAAATTAAGTCCAAACATTAGCACTGTGTTCGTTTAACTGTCTCAGTAAATAATTTTCCAAATATTTCCATAAGAGAAAACTAGGTAATTACTGAAGTCATCAATTATTTAATAATGTCTCACACCCTACTGTTACCATGTTGAACCAACATTACTTGTGCTCTCACAGACAAAAGAAAACAAACAAAATGCTGTGGGAACATGGCATAGTGATATAAATGTAGGACATGATAATTACAGAAGGAAAGTTGCAGGTGACAGTCAGCATGGAGCAGATTAGCACAGATCTTGCCATTCGCTTCACGGCATGCCAAGACAAAATGCCATTATACAAATTTGCATAATGTAATTGCAAAATAGAATTTAATATAGGCAATTTATGAACCAGTCAGGGCAAGGAGAACACTCAGCAATTCAGCAAATGACTGCATCAAAACAACTGTGAGATGAAATGAAGAGCAAACTAATCAAATGTATGGTAAAAATAAGAAACCAAATACTATTATTAAACTAAAAGCTTCTATTAGGTAAAGGAAACAGTTTCAGATTATTTAAAAATGTGATATGTAGAATTAGGGCCAAAAGAAAGGCTCTAATTCTAATTCTGTGTCTAATTCTACATATTAGAGAGAGAGAGAGAGAGAGAGAGAGAGAGAGAGAGAGAGAGAGAATACTGACTAAACTTGATTATTGTTCGTAAACTGAAACAATTGAACATGGAAACAACAAAACACACAAACGGTGTAAAATTGATTTATCGTGTTCTGGGCACACAGACATGGCTGCTATATTGGATGGACACATTTCTATGGTCATTTGTAACTAAATATGTTTTATGTGGTGTATTTGATACCTGACAATATGGGTGCTGCACAGGAACATGGTTTAATTTCAATGTTTTAACACTAAAAGTTTTCTAAGATTTTTTTTTTATTTCTTGAATGTTATAACCCCCTAAAACACACAGAGAGGAAGTAAGCTACTCTAGGTGTCTCTGCAATGTGTGACATATGTTCATTCAAATTGGTTTGAACAGAATCATTTAAATGCAAATTTTAAAAATATTTATAAAATAAAGGCCAATATGGATTCATCTATGGAGCTTCAATAGAAAGAGGTGTCAAGTTACCTCTGGAATCAACTTTCTGTTCTGAGTGGTTACTCCATGATGGATAAAGACAGTACTTTTCTGGTTGTTAAAATAGCAAAGACACTGTGCCATGCCCCAAGATCGAGCTGCATAGTTGCCAAAGATCGTTAAAATAAAGCCCTAAGAGTGCAGGCGTCATTGAGGCACTGATACCACAAAAGACATAAACCAGTTAACCACAAAAGCCAATTGACATTCTTAATTATGAAGAGACTGCTGGCAAGGCAGTTGAACATGATTCTTTAATCTGACCCCACATCTGATCTCCATGGCATGTTACACCCAGACCACATTTTATGAGTAATCTATAAACTTTTGAAAAAGACAGTGTACCAACTACCATTTACAAAAATCACATTTATGAAAAAAACAATTATTACAATTTACATTATTACAATGTAGTTGTGACTAATCAATAAAATATGAAGTCATGTTTATATAATGTAATTATACATGACATTTGTGGAATTGTGTTTAAAATAGAGGAAGGGATGATGTTGTGAATTGACATTTTAGTTTAATTTATTAAATTTAGACATACATTAACATTTATTAGTCAGTGTTTTTATGTAAAAGCAACAGTTCTGTGGGTCAAAAGCTCAGACACCGATCAGACATAACATTATTTTGTCACCTTTCTATCAGAAATGAATGAAAGCATGGGTGAAAAAAGGGTTTCCAAGAACTGCGTGTCTGAGGGGAAGTGAGAAGCAATATACTTTCCTCAAATGCAATCAAATTAACCATGCTAAAATCAGGAGAAAAGAAAGGACATACAAGAATGTTCTACTGTAAACAGCCAAAATAATTACAAAGTATAAAGAATAATTATTTCTTTATAAAGATTAAAATTATAATTAATGTTTATTCATCAACATTTCAGCTTAGTCAGACTTACTATGTCGCTTGAATTGTTAGTGAAGAGATGTCAAGCATCCTCTGCTCGTGCAGGATGTTTATTCTGATCAAGCCTGAATACCATTTGAGTTTATTGAACAGCACAGCTAGCCGTATTGGCTAAAGAATGCGTGTGACATTTAGATGCAGCTATAAGAGTGACCAGCTAGCCTATTTCTTCTGACAGCTGGATAATGCTCTTTATGCTTGTGGAGGTGCAGACCAAAGCCTTCATCACAAAACAGTCACATCAATCACGAGCAGGGCAAGAACCAATTCTTCTAAGGACGCTCTAATAAAGGTCAAACACACAGGCTTTGTTATTTTGTCCATGTACGGGACTATTTAAGTCAGCGTGTGGCTATTTGTTTACACCGCAATGGATGTGACAAGTTGAGACAGATTGTACTTCTTTACAGTATACTTATGTAGACAAATATATGTAGAGTTGCAGCCACACTTGTTACTAAAATGTATCAATCCAACATTTATAGACAGACGTAGTAGAATGTTTCATACTAAAATCATCAAGACTTGAGCACTGAATTAAGCACTGCCATATTTACTACAAACCAGTTGATTCACATTAAGTCATGACAAGTCATTAAGTCAAATCTTTTCAATCTTTTTAAATCTTTACAGAGAACTGAACACATCTAAAGAATTGTGTGTGACGTTTTATTCTCCCACCATGGAGATTGCTCATGTGGACTGTAATTTTCAGCTAACACACTGAAAACACACTTAATGGAGGTTTGCTCCAGATGAAGGATGTGTTTGGACTGTGGGAGGAAAGTACCAGGAGGAAACACACATGGACAGAACATCCGCACAGAAACCAACACATTGGAGATCAATTGGCCATCTTTGTTCATCAGAGACCATTCCTCAAATGCTGGAATGGAGGTTTATTAACAGATAAAATAAATTTAAGCATGATGAAATATTTCAGGTTCAAAATGATTTGAGGTTTCCATCCATGCATTATATGGATACAAAAGTCGCGTTGTCACAGGTGGATACAATCTATCACCAAGCCTCGCTGTTAATCGTATACATATAATTGTGTAATAATGGGTCATTCTAAAGAGCTTACTGAATTAATATATAATGAATTCGGCAAGTCAGTTCATTAAAATTGTTCCATCTTAGATATCCGCACTCAGTCTCATGTGGTATCATTAAAAATAAAAGGGTTAGGAACTACCAGCCTTGTAGATTTATTTTTATGGTCCTGGCTTCACACAACAAATGTAACCGTTGGAAAGTAGGGATGCACTGTAAAGACTCTACCCACAATGCAACGATGAATGAGACTGGAATCAAAATGCAGTTTTTCTAGTTTTTTTTTAAAAACTGAGGTCAGGTCTAAATCTAAAAATCTAAATCTTAAAATGTAAAATACTTTTTGATGATCTTTTATTTATCCGAAAATTATTATTTTTTTAAAGCCAACGCCCTTTGATCTTTTATGAATCACCGTATAAAATTGTGCCCCATGTGAAATGAATCTTAACGAGCCTTGGTAAATTGTTACATCCCTACTGAAAAAAGCTTTTGATAAAAAAAAAGCTTGGAAAAACTCTGCTGTAGACAAGTTGCTGGTTGCTCAAGTTAATAACCCATAAAAATATCTGTTCATAAAAATATCATGCTCACAAGCATTTCCTCCTGATCATCCACCATCATCAATTCAACATCTTTTCTTTTCATTTCTTCAGTTTGTTTTCTTTAACCCCTTATCATAATTAGGGCCGGATAGGGGTGCTGGAGCCTATCCCAGCTCTTCAACAAGTGCAAGGCACATGGTAACACCCATTGACGGGGTGCCAGTCCATCACAAGTACATACAGGACAATTCAGTGTCTCAAATCAACCTGGTAGCATGTCTTTTTTTCCGTTTGAATTTCTTGCTCACATGCTGTTTCTTATCTAAATTCTTATTTCCCAGACTTCATGTACCTCACTACCCTGCAGGACACATCTCCCTTATTTAAGAGCTTCAGAATCTCATAGAAATTCCGATTTATGGACTCCCAGATAAGCTCTGGGCAGTTTGATGGCAGTAATGATGTGTTTTACACAGCAAGGCCCACCGCAGGCTCTGTGTCGTGTTCTCTCAGCGGTTTGGTGATGATGAACATTCATCCAAACACAATTTTAACACCACGAGGCCTTTCACCGAGGATTCTTACGATGTCTTTTTTAGCTTTTATGGAGCACTGGGATTGTTTTCCTTTCTGCACAACATGCACAAGGAAGCAGTGTATAAAATGCAAAGAAATGAATCATTTTATATTACGTGGCATTGAGACTGCAGCTTGCTCAAAGAAATTGCTCTTATAGTGACTATAGTGACATGACTGCTATGGAAAAGCCAATAAAAGTGTTTTGACCTTTCCTGCACTTTGCTCCCGGTTTGAACTGCTGAGTTCAACTGTTTCACCCTCATGGAAATATAATCTATGACATATTTGTCCTTTATACATTGTCTTTATGTTTGCCCACATATGTTGTCTGTAAAATGATATATAACTTACACAAATCCTCTTGATTAGGGGTACCCAATACATTGATCGGGATCTACCAGTCGATTATGCATTGCAAGCACTTTCAAAGATCAATGTCACTGACATGAAATGTGGCCACTGCTTCTATAATTTGTTTTCCTTAGTTTGTTACCACAGGTACATCTCAGCCCTTCAAAATCCCTCAAAATCTAGACTTTTTCATTCATCAGTTGCCAGTTGTGGCCAACAGTTGGGCAAGAACACTGTTGTGATTACTGTTCTTCTCAAATGTGAAAGAAGCTGAATATTCATATGGGATATGGGATAGGCTTCAGAACCCCTCCCCAACCCTAATTAGGATAAGGGTTAAAGACAATAAACTGAACTGAACTGAACCTCTTGAAAGATCCATCGTTTTTATAGGGGGTCAGTCATGTCATGGTATTAAAATAACTAATGAGAGAGATTAAGTCCCAGATGAGTCTAATGTACAATTTGCACCAAGAATAAAGTCTTCATCAGTCTGCCTTATTCTTTCACTTTTACTGTGCCAGTGCCTCCACTATATAATATTCATGATAATTTATGGGTTTTTTACATAATTGTCTGTTTTATATAAACATAGGCAGGCATAAAAGCTTAAACATTACAAATGAGAACAGATGTTTTTTTCCTCCCAGATGTTCTTGTTGCGTTAAGAGATACAGACATCTTAAATACATTAAAAATGTACATTAAAAACATTTCCACAGTGTCATTTAAACGGTCAAACACCTATCAAAAGAAGTCAAACCATTAATAACAACAATGTTACTAACACGCAATTTTGGCCATTTTCACTGACCTAAGTTCTTGTAGTGCTAAACGAAACAGCCTCTGCGTCTGGATACGTTCATTACCCTTTTCAGCTTGGCACTTCTGCAGAGGACCCGAACGAAGGAATTGATCTGTTGCTGGGTTACCATGGGTCAGTAGATGGTTTCTTTGATAACATTGGTGGATAAAGTGTGGTTGCTGCATATGCTGATCGAGTGTCTGGTGAGTACGCGGGTTTGTTTCCTGCGACAACAGGGCAGACAGAAATGGCTCAGCGTGGAAAAGAAGATTTGTCGGTAGTTGGAGGAAACCAGGTTGTAAAGGACAGGGTTGATGGCTGAGCTCACGTAAAACAACACGTTGGTGACCATGTAGAAGTAGTGGTAGAAATCATAGAGTGTGCTGAGAAAAAAAAAGAGAAACAGAAAGAAAGGAAAAGAAAAATGTCAAAGGGGGAAAGAGAGATTTTATCCTAATGGAGTACTCATGCCAGACTACTGCTGAATCTATCTTTAGTACCAAACCTAAAGTATGCATCAAGATTGTGCAAAAATGATTATTATTTTTTTGTCAGAAAAGAAACCCCCCCCCAGAAAGGACAAGGAATGTAAAGTATTATTATTATTATTATTATTAATATTATTATTATTATTATTAATATTATTATTATTATTATATAAATAATAATAAAGTATAGTAATACATGTATGGTGTACTACAAGATTTTTTTAGGTTTTCATTTAGTCATAATAAAGTCTTTAACATTTCGATTTCGTGCAGCATCGTGGCTTAGTGAGAAGGTATGCGTTCGATCACCAGGTAGGGTGATCTAGGTCCTTTCTGTATGAGTTTGCATGTTCTCCCCATGTCTGTGTCGGTTTCCTGTGGGTACTCCGGTTTCCTCCCACAGTCCAAAGACATGCTACCAGGTTGATTGGAGACACTGAATTGTCCTGCAGGTACCTGCGATGGACTGGCGCCACATCCAGGGTGTTACCTTGTGCCTTGCACCCGTTAAAGAGCTGGGATAGGCTCCGACACCCCTTAGGAAAAGGGATTAAAGAAAATGAACTGAACTGATCATTTTAAGTTCGAGATTAAAGTCATTGTAAAGTGGAATTCATTTTTATATTCAAATCAAAGTCAAGTGGAATATAGTTTGAGATTAAAGTCAAAGTCATAATATAATAGCCATCACAACTACCTTGTGTTAAATTAACTTCTACTTTCATTTGAATTTCACAGATAATGAAATGCCCGATCTCAGACCAACACCAGGAAGTTAATAGTGTAAAGACACTGAAAATCTGAAAATTGTAATGGTTTGGGTGGTAGTCTTTTCATTTCTTTATTCAGTTTGGGACACATGTCATATGGACTCCTTTGATAAACTAACTTGTTTAGTTGTCATATCATGTGGATGAAAGTGTACAACACAACAAAGTAACAAAGTAACACATATTGTAACACATACTAATATCCGTGATTCTCTGAACTGATAAGTGTGTTAAAATGCAGAGAGAACATCCCAAATTGCATAGAGACATATAATAATACGTATAATAATAATATGACTTTGCTTTTGTATGCAGAATCAACAAAGCCATTTCAATGTCTATGTAGTAATGTGCTACAGTTGATGTAAGATGAGATCCGGTATTTCTTTATTTGTGAAACCTATACAATAGTAGAACAGTAGTACTAATTCAAAGAGACACCTTATTTAAATAAGTCATTATATTATACTCTTTAAGTAAAGTCCACTTTTTTATTACTTTCTCAGAGTAAAGATTTTTTATTGGCCCCAATAAATGATAAAAAACAGAAATGGTAATTGTGTTTGTGTATGTATCTCTCTCTCTCTCTCTCTCTCTCTCTCTCTCTGTGTGTGTGTGTGTGTGTGTGTGTGTGTGTGTGTTGAACATATTTATTTGTTTATTAGGATATTAACTTCATGTTTTACACACTTTGGTTATATTCATGGCAGAAACACATGACACATGATTCATCAATCAAGCTTAATGTTAAACACCCCACTTGCATGTTTTTGGGCAGTGGGAGGTCACCAGCACTCCTGGAGGAAACCACCCAGACATGGGGAGAACATGCAAACTCTAAGCAGAAAGGACCTGGACTACCCCACCTGGAGATCGAACCCAGGCTACAAACTGAGCGATCGTTCTGCCCAAACAGTATCATATAATGTAAATATATTAATGGAGCAACCTCCCCATGGATATTTTCTCATGCTACAAATGTAGACAGTAAATGACAACAGGTAAAATCACGTTGACTTAAGCCCTTCTGATGACGTGGGATTCACACAAGATCTGATATTGTGAAGGTGTTAAAAAAGACAGGTTTAAAACGTTCTTACCAACAAATATAGGGCTATTTGCTTACCCAGAGATGCATCATGGATTAGAAGGTTACGTTATCTATATGAATATGAATCAAAATACAATTTAACTTTACAGACAATTTACTTTACATTTTTTACTTTTTACTTTACACTCTCCTTCTGATTTCTTGTATCTTGTCTTATTTGTTACAGTAAATGGTTTCAGATTCATAGGCAGCATGACATTGAATGCCCATTGACCATGATAAAATAAAATACATCTAAAATACATTCAACACAACTTGTTCTCTATTAAAGAGAACCATTCACAATCTTTGGAGTTTGTTCTATGAATCGTCTTATATATACATATACAGGAAACCCATTCGGACAACAGGGGGAACATGCAAACTCTACACAGGACCTAGATCACCCCACCTGGGGATCTAACCCAGGACTTTCTTACTGTGAGGTGACAGTGCTACCCACTAAGCCACTGTGCCACCCTAGTTATAATGATATGCTTCGTAATGTATAATGTAAGCTGTTATATAGAACTAATAAAAAGTACTAAGTAATTATTACTTTATACTCCATTCACCCACTGCTCATCCAGACTGTCACAGAACTTCCAGTCTGCAAATGATACACAGCTCGATGGGCTGCCAACTGGATTTGAATACAGATGCCTTAGTGCACGATTAACATTGTATTCTATACGCTCACATTGAAGCACCACAGTAGACTAAAGTCATAGATGTTTACCAGTGTCCAGTGTATAATGTTCCCCGTAAATACTTACTCAGTCCAGTCAGTCACATAACAGTACATCAGTCGGCGTGCATGATAGGGCAGCCAGCAAACCACAAAAGCAACAACCACAGCACCTGAAAGAAGAAATTAACAGATAAGCAGTGGTTTCCTATCAACAAACAGTGAAATGGTGTATTACAAAATTACAAAATAAATTATTATAACCAAGGATACAAAATAAATTATAGTTCTATTATTATTATTACAAGGACATTTGGACATGAGTTTTCCCAAAGTATGTTCATAACTGTGACTAGGATAGCTGAGGCTAACAGTTTTTAATGTTTGTATGGTTTTGTCAGCTTCAATAACTGGACATTTGAATAATAAAAATAAATACATAGTAAAATCTTTCATCTGGTCTACCTGCTAAACTAGAATATTTTAATTAAATTATAAGGTTAAAACAATCTGTAAAATGGATGATTAGAAATTTGCATGTTTTGCCTCTGTGAGTTTCCTCCAGTTTTCTCCAACAGTCCAAAGACAAGTGACGTGAACTGGAGATACAAATTTGTATATCGTGCCACACACAGTAAATTTGTATATTATGTAAAATACATACTAAAAATCCCTGTTATTGGGACAAAGCTTCAACTGGAAATGAACTAGCTATTATTGCATTCATGTTGTAACAATACCTTAGGATACTATATACCGTAGTTGACTATTAAAACCATATGGCTGTGCTTATCCCTCTATATATGTAGAGATGTTTTGTGTGAGTGCTATTATTAATTCAATCAATTCGAGAAGCACTGAACTGCAAGCACCTTTGTGTTGAAACACAAGGAGTATATTTTAAATAATGGACATGGAGTTTTCCCTGGCAATCTTATTAGCATGCCAAAGGAGGCAGAGCCGGCTTATTGTCTCTCAGCCTTTCTCTGGCACACTTTGCTTTATTTGTGTTGAGCACTAAAGAATATTTTTATTTAATGGATTTGTACTAAAACCATCCTGAAGGGCATATCCTGAATGACTTTGTAGCAGCCCCTTTAGCCTGCTCTGAATTACAGGGAGCAGACCATCCTACTTAATACATAGAAATAACAGTTCAGGTGGGATGGATACCCAGATGGGGCGGTCCGGGTCCTTTCTGTGTGGAGTTTGCATGTTTTCACCATGTCTGCTTGGAAAAAAAGATTAATTTGAATTTTCCACGACTCAATACATATACATAAAGGGAACATATTAAAACTGCCTAGTACATGTGACATTTTTTTCAGTCGATTTGTCAAACTGAATTGTTTGTTATTGGAAGCAAGTTTCTGTACTTATCTCCACACACCAGAAAAAAAACAATGATGGCTTATTCATCATGGTTGGAGGGGATTTTGCTTAACTGATGCAATAACAACTTTTGCAGTCTGATTGATGGTGCCAGCACATGGAGTGATGTATAAAGAAGATCAGACTGTTAGTGACGGAGCCCCATATAAACTAGTCTAGTGCAGGTGAAAAGATGAAGTTGGCTACTGCAGGTTTTTTCAAACCCTTCCATTGAAGCAATAAGAAGTACTCAATGAAGAACTCATTTAAAGTGGTTTGTAAAATTAAATTAAGGGGCACCCCCTTGTTGGATCTTTATGTTATATCTTTATGTTATATCTTTTAACCTCCACAGGTAATGATTACGACCATTTTAAATATTTATTTTTTTAGTTTGTTTGACTTTAAAGCATTGTTTGTGTTGCCAGGGTTCCAACAAAATCACTTGAAAAAGGTGACAAAGTCACTTCAAAAAAGTTTTTACAGGAAATGTAATGCAATCGGATAATTAGAAATTACTGGATTGGAAAATTAAAAAATAAACAATTGAATTGCTATTAACTTGGCATATATTTAATCAGAAATATCTGAATCATTCTTTTCTTTTCTTTTTTGAGGGGTGGAAATATATTATTGATTTTCAGGCTCTCCAATGACTCGTATGCATCTTAGTGGCTAGGTACCTTTTGGGTTGTGGTAGGAAACTGCAGTTCAGACATGGGGAGAAGATACAAACGCCACACAGAAAGGAACTAAACCTCCCCGCCTGGAGATCGAAACCAGGAACTTCTTTTTGTGACAGGTGACAGCACTCAGAAACATCTGAACCATATCCATATTGATTCTCATGGCCTGCAAATCAATGCTTATTGGAAGTACATTAAGGTGTGACTTTCAGGTTTTTGTACTTGACCATGTAAGGTTTATTTAGAATTTTTTTAGACAAATAAAAATACAGAGCATGGTTTACTGTTTTCACTTTTGCCCCTCTGATTTAGATTTGAACTACTGCAGATTTTGTGTAAATGCCCATCCTGAACCCAGTTAAGCTTTGGCAATGAATAAATCTATAAAGCCTTTTACTAACCCCAGTTGCTCAGCAGACTCTGACTTTTATAGCACTCCATATAGGCAAAATCCAATTTGAGGAGACATTAAATAAATGGAGATAGATAAAGCTTTATCTGACAGTTGCGGCCCCGCATGGCCTAGCATAGCATACTCAGTGAATTGTCAGTAATTAAACTCTTATGCTCTTATGGATTTGGATCAGTACTCGCTTGCCAGGCATTAAAGCAGGAAAGTGAATGTGTCTGGGTGATCGATGGCAAACCAGTGATCAAAAGTTTTGTGGAAAATATCCAGTAGAATATTAATTTTTTACTGCTTATTATAATGAGAGTTGAGAGAGAGGGTTGATAAATGTGTGTAAAGCACACAGTAACACCTGGGACTTGGAAATCAGCTGATCTAAGGGCAGGCATACACTCACATCAATTAATCCACAATTAACCTGACCACATGTCTCTAGACTCCGGAGCTGTATGAAACCCAAGGATACACAGACAAACAAATTCCACACAGAAAGGATCCAGATTGCCTAGGTAGTGCAGCCCCGAGTATTGTAACACTCACTCAATTACTTTCTTAACCGCTTATCCAATCAGGGTAGGGGGGTTGGGGGGTTGCTGGAGTTTTTCAATGGGTGTAAGCCACACAGAAACACCCTGACCGGGCGCCAGTCCATTGCAGGGCAGACACACATTCACAAAGCCATTCACCTGTAGGAGAATTTGGTGTCTCCAATTATCCTGAGATCCTGAAGGAAACCCAACATGCAAACTCCACACAGAAAGGACCTGGACTGTCCCACCTGGGTATCGAAACAAGGACCTTCAGGGCTACCCACTTGTCAACTGTGCCACCCAATATTGAAACAAAGAACTTGAAATACCTTCTAAGACCTTCTATGAACTATTACTATTATAAATAGATTTTGTTCCACAAATAATTTTAGTGTTTTTTTAGGTTAAATGTGGGTAAGAAAATATTAACCATCACATAGGCACATGAAAACACAGAAACAAACTCCAATCTCCAATAATTGTGCATGAAAAGATTCAGAGCTGAGTTTTGTGATGCTTTTATCCATTAATCAGAGACATTCAACAAATTTAACAGGTACTTACGCAACACCATGACACCATGACGTAGGGACTGGGCACGATTGGGCTCCACAGCCACACTCAGCATAGTGGAATTACCCCCGACGATGCAGATGCGGTTGTCCTGAGCAGCCTCTCGGAACATACGCATCAGTTGGCTGGCAATGATGCCATTTAATACAGAGATCAGAGCAATGGGAACAACGAATGACAGGAATGCATTGACCTGATGAACAGAGAGAAAGTAAAAGATAAAAGGCTAAAACAGCATTTTGATGACAGAAACAATATATGAAACATTAACTGGTCATTTTTGGCTTGGGCCTTTTGTTTCATTTTGTCTGAGGCAGTTTTGATTGTTACCAGTGAAGGATTAAATGCAACCACAAAGTCTGAAGTTTGAGAAACTACATGCTTGCACGGAAGTTGGGCAGAACATGCAAACTCCACAAAGAAAGGACCCAGACCACACCCATGTGGGGATCGAACCCAGAACCTGGCTGTGAGATGATGGTGCTACCCACTCAACCACTGTACCACCCTCATACTGTTATTGATGTTGATTTGTATTGTATGGCGTCCTTGAGTGTTTGTTAAATACATTGTATTATTATTATTATTATTATTATTATTATTAAAGCTCCTCTGCACCTTGTACAGGTCAACTGTTGTGATCATCCTGACCACAAAAATCCTCTTTATTT
This sequence comes from Microcambeva barbata, assembly GCA_034509105.1. Taxonomy (NCBI): domain Eukaryota; kingdom Metazoa; phylum Chordata; class Actinopteri; order Siluriformes; family Trichomycteridae; genus Microcambeva; species Microcambeva barbata. Next base: position 11,287,466 of record JAYDZF010000018.1, on the reverse strand, counting down.
AAGAAGCTGCTTTAACTAACTAGACACTAGGCCTAACAGTGGCTCCATGCCAAAGATGGGATTCAAATTCTAAATCTTAAAATGAATAGCTCAAAGTTTCAGTTTATCTCAAATATGTTATGTAAGGTCTCTACTCCAAACTTTTAAATCACGTCTTGCTGTTTGCAACACAAGGAACTTTGTGTGTGACTGGAAAACCTAAATTTTGGAAAATTTTGGCTATGTAGCATATAAAACCTTTTTTTAATTTGTAGGATGTTAGTAAGAATGAGTAGGAGTTACAAGCTACAATTAGCAGATGTATTTATCAATGTGCCACAGAATCACGGTGAGTGCTTTAGCACACACATTCAAAAGATATTGATAATGGCCCTTTTACACACACTATACACAAACTTACCCATATTTTAATTATTTCAAGCCCTTTCTAATGTCTACGCCAGTCCCTTGACATCTACCTTATTGCTATTTCACACAGCATGCTGAAATGTGAACCCAAGTAATTATCTGATGGATCACTCCCTGTCGCCTTCTCTAGTTCCTATATGGAGTTTGATTTGGGTCAAAAGAAGATATGAAATTATATATGAACTCACTGGTAAAAAAACAAACAAAAAAAAAACAGGACATAATTTCAGCCACAGGACACAGTCTGGGCTTAGAGAAAGAGTAATTGTAGTGATTGGACTGTTGATTGGAATTATGTTCGTTTGATTTCAAAATATGTCTTATCAAGAGTTCTCTCTACACC
>JAYDZF010000018.1:10988695-11000635 GCA_034509105.1 Microcambeva barbata | reverse complement strand
TCACAATTTACAAAAATTAAAGGTTCAAAGTTGTAGGCATGTTCTGGTAAGAAAATGATGCAAATGCTCAAACAATCCATTTTAATTCCAGATTGTGAGGTAACAAAACATGAAAAAGGCACGGGGGTGAATAATTTGCAAGAGATTCCCTTTTGTGATTGGTCATCTCTATGGATTTTCAGGTGACGTCATATAAAATTCAGTTTGCGGCACATAGTAGTGTCGTAATTCAACTCTGACACAGACACTTCTACTCTTCACTAAAAGTGTGAGTAGGATGCTTGATAACTAACATTTAAGTGTGGTTTTCAGCAAACCTTTTTTTTTTTTTTTACTCATAAGTCACTCTTAGAGTCATGCAGACCCAGAAGAACATGGAAATCCACCCAGACCACTCCACCTGGAAAATGAACCCAAGGCCTTTTGTCATGAAGGTACAAACTCTGTGTTAAAAGAGTTTCATTCAGTATGTTTTTTTTTCCTGTGTTATATCCTATGTAGAATAAAAGAGATAGAAAAGAACGCCTTTATTTGTCATTACACATATAAAGATGTACAGTTCAACGAAATTCTTTCTTCGCATAACCCAGCTTGTTTAGAGGCTGGGGTCAGAGTGCAGGGTCAGCCATTGTACAGCGCCCCTGGAGCAATGCGGGTTAAGGGTCTTGCTCAAAGACCCGGCAGTGGCTGCCTAGCAGAGCAGGGATTTGAACCGCCAATCTTTGGTTGATAGCCCAAAGCTCTAACCACTAAGCTCATCAAACCAAATCAAACTCTGGTTTACATGTGAACACACACATGCAGATATTTCCTATCTCATAAACCCACTGCAATGCGACCCTAAGGCCTAATTTATTATATCTTTATAACCAGAAAATTCTATGAGTTTATTTGTCATATATACATACAACGATCAAGCATAACATTATGAACACCTTCATAATATGGTGCTGGTTCCCCTTTTGCTCCCTCATATGCAACAAACTATGATGTACTGTGTATTCCTGACATCTTCAATGACAGCATTAATTTGATCTACAGTTACTCATTTGTTGGATTGGATCACTCGGGCCAGTCTTTGCTCTCCACACGGTCCCCACATGTGCCCCACATTCACCATTGCTCTTTCTTTGGACAACTTTTCTTTGATAATGACCACTGCAAATTCAGTATCCCCCCACAAGAGCTGCAGCTTTGGAGCTCAGTAATCGAGCCATCACAGTTTGGCCCTTTAAATCTTTACGTTTGCCCATTTACTCTGCTTCTAACGTTAACTTTGAAGATAAAATGTTTACTTTAAGCTTAATATATCTAACCCACTAACTACCAGGTGCCATGATGAATCATTGATAATTTTTCATTTTACCTGTCAGTGTTAATAATGTTATGCCTCGTTGATGACACTACAATGAAATTCAGCCATTGTATTGCACTCAACAGGAGCTGTATGGCAGAGCTGAGATTCAAACACTCAACCATTTGACTGATAGCAGAAAGCTATACCCACTAGGCTACCACTGTATAGATAAAGTAATAAAATAATATAATAATTTGTTTGTTTATCTATGGTAACCACTTTATCCTGGCCAGACTCGCTTTGTATATGGCACTATGGATCTGTAAACTACCTACAGATTCCACATCCTGGACATCAGGGACAAAACACATATGCCCAGGACAACATGGGCACATGTATTCACTTCAAACCACATTCTCAAACTCAGTAAGAGTTTATAACTGTATGTATCCTGTTTGGCTTGCAAATCGTTCATCCGTTCATCAGTCATCGTGCCACCAACTTCTGATCAGTGCTCTGATGCTGGTAACCACACGCTCTGTTGTTAGACAGGAAGTAACCCTTAGTGTTGCACCCTTTTGTGCAATAATCAAACGATCAAATGATTTATCTGATTCAAGGACCGGCATGAAACCATTCGTTCAGTTTAGTGGACGTTTCACACTGAACTGGTACGTGAAGGGTCTTGAGTCATGTGGGCCAGGAATATGAGCTACAGAGAGGCAGGAATACAAGCTGTCTGGGTGCCAATCACAGAAGAGGGATTCTGATCCAAGGGATCCCAATCCAGTGCCCTCGTATTTTCTAAACACTAATAAAGGAACTACTGGGGTGATTGGAATGGACCCATAGAAACACACTTTTATACATTTAGTTCTGTACACATAAGAATGTCTTTAACTAGGGCTGGGTGATATTGCAGAAAAAAGAATTACAAATTATAAATGATTTTGTTTTCATATAATACCATTAAAATACTCATATAATACCATGTTTTGCCTTTTCATTTAAAAGACTGCAGGGGTAAAAATTATCATTATTAAATCCGTGAGTTTCCTTCAGGTACTCTGGTTTCCTCCCACAGTCCAAAAACATGCTACCAGGTAGATTGGGGACACTGAATTGTCCTGTAGGTACCTGCGGTGGACTGGCGCCCCATCCAGGGTGTTAATATGTGCCTTGCGCCCAATGAAGAGCTGGGATAGGCTCCAGCACCCCTCCCTGTCCCTAATTAGGATACAGGGTTGAAGAAAATTAACTGAACCAAGATTATAACAATAATTAAAACATGAATTTCATTTTGTTTTACAACCACTTTATCCTGGTCAGGATCAAAGTAGAAAGAGCTTCCACCAAATCAGTGCTAATCAACCGCTGGGCCCTGGCCATCCCCTCTCTTAGATATAATCACTCATGTCTGTTAGCAGAACCTGAACAACCAATAGTACTGCTAATGATCTATCTATAGATGTATAGCCAATCCCCTGCATAAGACCCTGAAATGTCCACCTGATTTATGAAACTTGTATATAGGATCTTTTTTGCATAATAGTATTCAGGCTGCATGTCTTGTAACATCAGTTTTACAAAGTTGGACCAAGCCTGTGTAGCTATATGTATAAGTATTAGCATAAAGGTTTATAGTAGAAGGACATTTATGGGCTCATTGGTCACGCACATTCAGCAATGGGTTCCAGATGTGCCCCACTTTGCAACTCACACAGATTTCACAATTTCAGGTGGCAGATCTAAATTCTAAATTATCTGACTGAAGTATCTTGCATTTAAACAAACAAGTGCATCATCTAACATCATGGGTCATGGAAAATATACTAAAATACACACTAAAATATTCAGAGAATATCAATGGGATCCAAAAGCAAACCTTTCCAAACTGAACTCGGCTCTAGAAAAATCATGACTCAGGTAATCTGTGTATGTAGGAGGAGGGTGTGTGGAATATTCGCCAATTAAGGTAGGCTGTGCTGTGTATTGTAGCTTCCATGTATTCAATGTCATTTTAAAATTTATAAATATTATTGGTTTGACTGCAGTAATAAGCAGATTATCCTATAAATTTAATATGGCTCTAATTATGATCATTTTTATGATCATAATATTATTATATAAAAAACCCCTTTCAAATCAAAACAAAACTCAAGATTATTACCAATAATCTCAGGTAATATCATTTAAAAAAAAAATTAAAAAAAAAGCTTTCCAGGAAAAACAGAACTTAAGTGTCTATACATCATGACCAGTCTTAAATATTAACTTTATCTTCCAAAAAAACTGTCCAAGCAAAGCTAACAAAAGAACATATAAACGTAAAACAGAACAGAAATCCCTGTACATCATGACCAGTCTCAAATATTACCTCTTTATTTTCTAAATTGGTCCTCAAGACCCTTTGCATCATGACAAATCATTAATTTATTAAATAAATAAAAAACATTTTCAAGCTCAACAGATGTCAAGTCTTTATACATCACATCTAATCTTTATTTTACAAAAAAAGTCCCATACAGAACTCAAATCTTCTTAAATATTATCCTTATTTTGAAAAACTGAGCTCCTTCCTTTACATCATGACCAACTTCAAATCATTACCATTATTCTGAGAACAGAAAAAAAACCCTATACATCATGACCATCATGATATCTATACAACATGACCAATCTCTATTATTATCATCTTTATTTTACAAAAAGAAAAGAAAAAGTAAGCAGAACTGAACTATTTATATTGACAAACCTAGTCGGACCATATTTGGATTCTTAAAAAATGCCAGTTAATACTTACATTGTCCCAGGATTAAATCCAAACACTTCTACACTGTTAGAGTGTTATTACTATCCTAAAGCATGCCTCAATGTGTCAAGGCAGGGATCTCCTTGACTTCTTTATCAGTCTTAAGAATGCAGAATGGAGAGCTCAGCTCTTTAAAAGCAGAACTGTGCAACAGACGAGGATAGAAAAAGAAGGGACAAAAGAGGAAGTTCAAAATATGCAGCGTGGAAAAACATGGTTCCCGTGCGTGGCTCTGTCAAGACGGAGAAAGCGTCTGGAAGTGGCAATGTGACGTCTTCAAAACTTCTTTTTTTTAAGTTACAAAACTGCACGAGGGGAGGCGAGCTCACTCACACCTTGATTTTATACGACACTGTTACAGGATGAACACATGATGCTAGAGAACATTTGAGTAAAGATGGACAGGGCCACTGAGTAAAGCGTGACTCATGCTTCCTCTGAAAGATGTTTTTCTTACACCAACATGTGGCTGATGTGTCGGCGGCTCACACTTGGACCGAGATTGTTGATATTAGGACGGGTAAAATTCTAAAGTAAAAATCTATTTTATAATTTGAAATGTAAAAATAATATATATATATATTAAAAGAGCATTTAGGATATTCAAAAGCTTAGGGGAGGTCTGGCACGGATTCATTCTATGTACATTATTTTGATGACAACAACAGTTTTAATGTATGAGCATTCTGAATAAATCGAACCTCTTCAGAACCAATTAAATTCACAAGTCAAGGGTCTACTGTACAATATGCAGTCAGAATCCGTACTGACACAAACAGCTTCCATTTGTTTGGTCTGGTACTGACGGGCGGTCTACAAATAGATTTGTATCAGAGCTGGCACATGAAAGAGCGTGAGTTAAATCAGCAGCAGTCTCCACCGGTCATTTGTGTAACCGATCTGATGGGCGCTCAGTTCAAGCCTGGTGTCCGCTGTTAGAATGAATGTGACCACAGTTTTAACCTCCAGCAGACCAGAAGCTGTTCATCGCAGTGAACACAGTTTCCCATCCTCTCATGGTTAGAAAATACCCTGACATGCGTATAAATTAATCTAGATTTCAGTCACATCCGAATCAATCAGACAGCAATGCAATGTTTTACAAACTAAAGGTTATGGTTAAGGTTACCCACCACTTCCTGTTCCAAACAGTTTACTGTCTACAGTTAGTTCACTTTTAATGACCTCAATGAGTGGTGGCCAATCAAAACTATCTATCCTAGTTCCAAACTGCATTCACAAACAACTGTTAAATAAAAGCAAAAAAATCAATTAATTTAAATTAATTAAAAGCAGTTTGTTAAAGATGAGAGCCCCCATGTGAGAAATACTGTCTGAACAGCAAAATCATAATAATTAAAACATGATTACTGTGTTTTTAATTACAGACAAATGTACTACCCTCTCTGTCAAGACGAAGGAAACTGTTAGGGACAGGCATTGTGAAACTGATTTCTTAAATAAACTGGGAACAAGTTACAAAAATGCATGGGGAGAGGAAATGTAACATAACGTAATGTTCTCCCCGTGTCCGCGTGGGTTTCCTCCGGATACTCCGGTTTCCTCCCAGAATCCACAGACATGTTACCAGGTTGATTGGAGAGACTGAATTGTCCTGTAGGTACCTGTGATGATGTTATCTTGTGCACCACTCCCTGAACCTAATTAGGATAAAGAGCTAAATGGGGCTTAGTTCATGATTGTTTTGTTTAGTTTCTGCCTGTATATATATATATATAATGTCAATGTATTGTATAAAATGCAGACTGCAACAATATCACACTGCAGTTCCAGATGAAGTGTATTTAATTGCAGGTCTAGCTCATTCTCCTGAGAGAACTATTCCTTTGTGGACTCTGATGGGCCAGAATAAAGAAATCATTTATTCAACGTTCAGCTCCAGTGACTGGTCACATTGCCTTTTTCTATTTTTTCCTCTACTTTTTGTTCATTCAGAAACTCCTGTTGAGTAACCCTGCCATCAGCAGGATAGTGTTTCACTAGCAATGATGTGCTGCTCTACAGTCAAGTACTACACGTCTCTGTAACCACAGCCTGGAAATATCCTCAAAGTGTGTGAAGAAAAATATATAAATAATTTAAAATTCAATTTAACATTTTTATTCTGGATAGTGGAAGCTCAGGTAATAAAAAGCTTTCCATTTTAGGACCCTTGAACCAGGACCAATTGCTTGGATTGTGTGGTACTGTAAGTCACCTTGGATAAAAGTATATGCTAAATGATGTACACTGGTGGCCAAAATTGTGAAAACACCTAGCATTAGTTGTTATTTGTCATTAAAGCTCACAAGTTATCCTGCTATGATGAAAATATTTTTGACAATTAATAAAGTAAGCATAATAATAACTAAAATATCTTGCTAGACAGCATTTGAAGGCTTAAAGATATCACGAGCGATATCACAAAGATACTAATTATTCTATCTTTAAAATAATGAGCAAACATGATAATGATCATGATCAGTTCCGACACTGGAAATGTGTCAGATACAATGACATCAACCTGCCATACACTCATTACTTCTCTGGGCCCAAGTCATCCGATATGAACTGAAGAACGTGTTCTGTGGTCAGATGAATCTACGTTTCGGCAAACGGATGTCCCAAAGATGAAAAAGACCATCCAGATTGTTACAAACAAAAACAGTAAAAGCAGCATCTGTGATGGCGTGGGGTTCTGGGCAGAAAAACTGTTTTCTGTTATCAAGCACAAGCCTGGCTGGCTAAATGTGCCGCATCTAACAGACTTATTTGCATAGCATTATGTTTTGCTGTGAGAGTTTCTGAGAAAAAAACCAGGAAACAACAAAAGCATTACATAATAACACACAGGGTTGCTTAACCACAAAGTCCCCACCTTTATGGCGTGTAAATCTGTGTCAAACACTTGCAATAATAAATAGGATAATAAGATACGATAATAATAATAACTATGCTCAGTTTAGGTGTTTCAGCCACTCACACCTAATGCATTTCAAGGACCTCAAATAATTCTACAGACTTTTAATGAAAGGTGTCAAATTTCACAGCAATCATTAAATTAGGGTCCGGGGGTTTCCAGATCAATTGGGCTTCAATCTAAATAGTTTTGCATATTTTTATCCTTAGAAATAAAAGAACATTCATTATTTGTATGAATAAAAATTTTTATTAAATAAAAAATTAGTATTCACTCAGTATAGTGAATGACATGGTACTATTCAGTTCAGTTACTTTAACCCCTTATCCTAATTAGGGTCGGGGACAAGTGCTGGAGCCTATCCCAGCCTTGGCACAAGGTAACACCCTGGATGGGGTGCCAGTCCATCGCAGGTACCTACAGGAGAATTCAGTGTCTCTAATCAACCTGGTAGAATGTATGTGTACTGTGGGAGGAAACCAGAGTACCCAGAAACCCACACTGACACAAGGAGAACATGCAAACTCCACACAAAAAGGACCTAAATCGCCCCACCCGGGAATCGAACCCACGACCTTCTCGCTGTGAGGCGACAGTGCTACACGTCCCTACTATTCCCTAGCCCTAAATAAAACTAAACACAAACAAAGTATTTTATTATTTAAAGAGAAATAACAGGGGGAAAAAATATTTCTGCTGGGTACAACATGCAAGGGGAGAACATGCAAACTCCACACAGAAAGGATCCAGACTGCCCCACCTGGGGATGGAATCCAGGACCTTCTCTCTGTGAGGCCACAGTGATACCCACTGGGTCCTGAAGACCTGGGTTTAATTATTGACTTTGTTTCACCTGCATATAGGATATTGTTGAATTAATTGTTTAAGGCATATCCCAGGTTCTGCGTCAGCCATGAGGACCCTGACCAGAATAAATCAGTTGTAAAAAAATCGATAAATGTAAATAGGGTGTCACATTTTCCTCAAAATTCGTGACGTGATAAAATAACCGTGATAAAAAAAAATCCAAGGTACAAAAATAACATCGCGTCTACACATACATCTTTCCTAACCTCGGGAGTCCTCTCTATTACGTCAGAGGCGCGCGAGCGGTGCGTGTACCCCCCCGCCCCAGTTTCTCCAGCGCGCGCTCTCCGCGCCGCCACGCGCCACTCGGCCAGCAGGCCCCGCCCCTCCTCTCTAGTCCAGCACGCGGTGCGCGCTCCTGATTCATTCACCTAGAGGTGTCGCGCGTGGAGCGGGGGCGCGCTTTACTACGCCAGAGCCACAAGGAGAGAAAGTACGTCCACCGAGGCGAGGAAAGACGGAAAGAGGAGACGCCTGGACACCGTAAATATGTAACTACACGATAAAACATGGAGATAAAAGGACAACCGCGCCAGATTTACATTTGGGATTCGAACATATATTATTAAAACCGAGTTTTTACGCCTACACGATCGAACTGAGAAGATCCCCCTCGTATAGCACTGCAGTCTGTGCAGGCGGTTTCTCTTATTTGCTCGGTTCTTTTTTAATTTAAAAAGCTGCAACTTGCACAGACAAATGCAACCACGTGTCTATATTTCCACAACCACTCCAGGATATGTTGTTACCTTCATCCAGCTGACCTTTTCACTTACTTATTCATCAGTATATAATTATGTGTCAATAAAAACATCACCTTAAAGAATATACTTTTAAAAAGTACAGTTATCATAAGGGAATATTTTACGCCGTACGCATTTGAAGTGATGTACGGATTTCTGGTACATGTAACAGTGTTCCGCCCAGCCCGCCAGTCCCTCAATGTCAGCTTTAATGCTCATCAACACAGCTCAAACCCGTTCCAACAAGGGTCCTTAAGTCCAAACAAGACACCACCGGGTCATTTCATGTTTTAATCCAACGTCGTCGCCAAAAAAAAGTGTACGGAATACCGTGACAAAGTCTAGAATCAGCCTTCCGCCGGTCATAGTGCTGAAAACGTGTTTAAACATCAGTTCACAGGCGTCAGGGTAAAAGGCTTAAAACCCCCAACGTCAGTTTAAAAAGGCATAAAAGACACAGCAAAGGTAAACGTCAACTCACAGTTAGGGTTTACGAATACATTCGATTTCCACAAACACCGCTAAGCAGCGCTTATAATGGAAATCCAGCGATCCAGACCCAGCCGCACTAGTTTTCGCGACAGGCATTTCGAGAAAATGTGTCCGCAAGCATTAAAGCTGACCAGCCTGGCAAAACAGCACAAGGTTTGATTGGGATTTTACCGAAGCACCAGTCCGTGTTCTCGAGGAAATCACGAACCCTTTTCGAAACGGGAAAACCCACCACCATCCGCTGCTGCCAAACTGAAACGCTTCGCTATGAAAAAAAAGCCCTGCCCCGACAAGCATACTTACAATTCTGGCATTAAAATGGTCTGGAGGGCGGTAGCCGTTTCGTTTTCTGAAGCACATCCGTGTGTTTATGCGCTTTCTATTTTCTATATGTATAAACACGGTACGCTTTTTTCCCTCCTCGAGCGTTCCTGCTTCGGAATCGACACCCTTTACGGAGGCAGGCTGGATGTGAAATGCGCATGCGCGAATGCTGCTCGTTCTGCTCGGCCGGTTGACGAAGGACTTCCTTGCTAATTGTGATTCCTAATGGAACTTAAAATCTTTTCTAGAGCACCACTCGTCAAAGTTATCAGTTTTGCTTATGGAAAATATATGTATTATTACATGCAAACGTTATTTTCTTTAATTTTAAGTCAAAAGTACGCAATTCATTCATCCGCTGCGCGCATGTCTCAAATGATTGATCCATTCACTAACTATCAACTCGATGGCTCACTTGCTTACTAGTTATTTAGCAGCTACTGGAGCTATGGTGCACTAACACTCCCTGCTATACTAGTGTGCCACCTTCGAGCAGGTCAACAGGCCAGTGAAGTAGAGACAAACTGCACAGCACACAAACCACGTGTTAATAAATTATTCATACATTCGTTTTAATCAGAATTAACCAATGAACCATTTTAAATGAGACAATGTGTGGAAGATTGGGACACCCAGTTCATTACTTTCTTGATGAACCATTCCTGGATCAGAACAGAATCTGACTTCTGACTTACAAAGACTAAAATTAAATGTGTCTATAGGTGAGCAGTGCACCCAGGTAGAGCAGCAGGATTCTCCACTAGCACACCAGTGCAGAGAGTCCGAAGTCCCTGGTTTAAAAATTGGCGTTGCCACTGGTCGGCTAGGTGCCATACTACCTACTGCATTGGATGAATTAGAGGCTTGTGTCAGGAAGGGCATCCGGCATAAACACCATGCCAAATCAATAATGCCGACCACGATTCTGTGGTGAATTTTAAAAAATGATAGCGCAATAAATTAATATAATTTACTCAAGAGTATATTATATAGCAGAATACTGCAGTGGATAGTGCGGTCACCTCACAACCAAACGGGGGCTGTATTCAATCTACGTGGTGGACCCTGACCAGGTTGTAAAAGTAGTACAATATATGAAAGATCAGGAACTGTGATGTTTATAGTTCCCTCCTCTGGAAAAAAAACCTGTTAAATATTGAGTAATAGAGACTGAATTACAGGGTTTCTCTCTGTAAAATCCCAAATGGGATTGGTTCAGACTCTCTCTCTCTCTCTCTCTCTCTCTCTCTCTCTCACACACACACACACACACACACACACACACACACAGAGGCAATGGACTACCATATGCAGAAACATACTCTTATGAAAAAGTTACATTCCATGTTCAAAGAATTGAATTTATTCTGGGAAAAATAGTTTTGTCCTAAAATTTTATTTACTTTATTATTATTGGTGATGATGATTCATTATTTATTATTATTATTACTTATTGTACTTATTACTTATATTATGACATAATAGGCTGACTTAGACTATCTAACCATCTATGTTTGTACATTATTTATTATTATTATTTATTTTTTACATAATTTGCAAGCAGAAAACGGTGATATTTTAAATTAATTAGTTTGTGTAAACGCTACTTTACATAAATCCCTGTCAGCCGGCAGGAGGCACCAAACACCAAGAATAACCCGAGCCAGAAAACTAGCTTTTCTTTCTCAATTAGACCTTTTTATGGTCAGGAAGGGTACGTGGTCAGTTTAACAATACACCCGCTGTATTGATTCAGGAGGAACAAACCCATTCACCCAAGTAACATGATCCATATTCCATTTTAACTTCATGTAACCTGGGGGTTCAAATGTCACAATTTATTAATGTAACTTTAATTTATTATTTTACTCTTTTATTATGGTCAGTGTTGTTGTGAACATATCCCAAATACACTAGAACCACTACCTTCTGCACAGTTGTCTTAAATGCACTATTTGGAATAACCCAGTAAAAGAATAACTCAATACTTCTAATGTATATTACTCATCACGGCCACAGATAGTCCAATGTCTTTTCTATAAACAACTGATGCAAGTCAGGAATATACTCATATATCATTCAATCCAAGAGAATAAAGAGGAGTGAGAAATAAACTAGCAAATATACAGCTAAAAAGCACAACAAAGTTCTATATTGTGCTTACTGGATATGGACACATGAATGAATTTTCACAAACTTGCCACTTGGTGTCAGTAAAGTTCTCTTCGACGCAAGCACGCAAATAAGTGATTAATGACGGGTCCAAACGAGGACGTGTTAGGGTCCATAGTTACATAGATTAGGCCAATATTTTAGTTTAAAAATAATTAGCCGGTTATGTGCACTGTGTCATGATCCAGACCGCTTCCAGTTTAGGTTGACAGGTCCAGAATACAAATCTGCTCAACCAACCAACACACACACACACACACACACACACACACACACACACACACACACACACACACACACACACACACACACA
>JAYDZF010000018.1:10959660-10970232 GCA_034509105.1 Microcambeva barbata | reverse complement strand
TGGAGGATTTCTTAAAATCGACTTACTTGGTATTTTTTTTGGATGTTCAGTGGAACATAGTTCATTGAACTCCCCTCTGTCTTTGATCCTTTGTAGATTTCATCTTTCTGTGTATTTGAATCTCCACTTGAGTTTAGGATGTCATAGAGGTGCAATCCTGTATGGTCACATTATTATGATCACCAGATAATATCCAGAGCCCCAACATGTGCTGGACAGCAGCTAGATCCTGGTCCTGGTAAATTGTCACAGGTCTTGGCAGATTCCTACAGCCCACAGCTGCCAGAAGGGTTGTAGAGGAGTATACCTGTAACAAACAGGGTCATGGGACCATGGGACCAGGTACATTGTAGCTTTCATTTATTCTATCAATAAAAATTTTTAATTAATTATGCGTTTCTTTTTCACTAGGGTCCATCTAATATATCAACAAAACAAACAAAAATGCTAGTGATAGTTATTTGTTGGCTTTTTAGCTGCACTAGGACCTGGATGAATAATCTTTCCAAAAATTCCACTCTGTTTCCTTCATTGTACAATGTTTTCAGGTACACAGCTCAAGGATGAGAGAGTGAAAGTTCTAGAATGACCTAATTAAAGTCCTCACTTGAACCCTGTAAGTATAGATGTTGTGGCTAGAGAAGGAAAATCAATTCCCAAATCTAATACAGATTCAAAAGCAGAGCATAATTTCCTGTAGAACCAGGGTCAGTTACCAAGGGACTGATATAAATTTCAAAAGAGCAGGGAGATCTAAAATGTAAACATTTTATCCAATTTGGCTGAATTTCTGAAATGAACACTAAGATCACCTTATTATAACACTTCTTACTTCACTTCATCCTTGCAGATCATGTACATCCATACATGCTGATTGTCTTCTCTGGGCTGGATGGGATCTTCCAGCAAGTCAATACGACATGTCACACAGCTAGCAATGTTTGACATAGGTTGGAAGTACATGAACTGGTCCCCTATTTCCACAGAAGTAAACTGAACATCTGTGACCGCCTTAATGGGCATGTTCACTCTATGGTACCTCCAGCTACTTATGACAACCTACTAAGACCGTATTGATTTCCTTCCGGCCATCTGTCAAGCATTTACATTGATGGGGCAAAATATGTTTGCAGGTCTTCACCCCCATTCCCCTATTCACCCTAAATTCACCATAGCTGTTCCCGTATTTTATTTGTGAACATGAGTGAAGATTAGAAAAACTAGCACTCGGACTGGGAAGATATGCCTACCGAAATATATATTTATCTGTGTCCTTCTTCACTCCTTTATTCAGACATCTGTTGTGGACCAAGCGTAAACAAAATTAGGCTCTGTGGATGCAATTTAATGCAGAATGTAGCTGATAATCACGACTGTCCCTATTAGATGGACATAGATAACTGATAGATTTAATTATGGTACATAAACAAAATAATATGTAAACAAAATAATAGAGCCTGTAACGATAACAATGACTGACTTGGACTGTATTCACACTGCAGGACATATTATGCTATTATGTTTAGGTAATAACCCTCCACTGTGATGGTCACTAGGTGCATTTATAAAGCTAAACTACAGTTTTCTTGCTTCTTGTTTGTTGATTTTTGCTGGGCACTATGACAGCATTAAAAAATAATAAAATATGTCAAGAATAAAGTAATAATGACATTTTATGGCAAAGGATATACAACAGAAAGCCCAAACATGATGAATGCAATGTGAAACAGGGGGACAAGGGATTGTGGCAGGGTAATCAGGTGATAGTGATATTCAGTCCTGATTAAAATCTTAAGACCAGTTTAAAAATGCAAGAATTTGCATTTTCCACTGTTGGATCTAAAGAAGGTTCTAAGTAGAGTTTAACAATGCTAAAAGAAGAAACAGGAGCAAGACGAAAAAAGAAATCCCTCAGTAATGACTTGAAAAAGGACTCAGTAATGAGTAGCTCCACCATTCTTGTTGATCACTTCAAACTATCTTTTAGACAGAAGGCTAGTGAAATCATTGCCACTCACCCCCAAATGTCCTTGGATTTAGATCAGTGGAACACTCAGTATCACCCAAAAGAGTGACATCATTCTCCTGGACGATTATGAACTGCAGCATTGTTTTGTTGACAAACCCGGGCATTACCACACAGAAGAGAACCCTCAGTGATCTCCACATAGCCAGCTACTGTTCAACACCCCTGGACAACCTGAAGCTCCATTTTTCCATTAGAAGAAAAGCGCCCTAACTCATGATGCCTACCCCACCCCCTACTGTGTTGCATAGAAAACATCTCAATTGGGATCTCATTGTCATGCAAGTAATGTTGGAAGCCATCAGGACCTTCAATATTAAATTTTTCAAAGCAGAGAATAAAACTTCCTTCCATCTTTTAATGTTCTATGTTTGGTGCTCCCTTGCAAAGTCCAAATGGACAGTTTTGTGGCATTGAAAGAGACATGGCCTTTGAAGCTCTTCCTTCACAGATGCCGTTTGATGGCACCAGTAATTGCCTTAATTAAAGTCAAGGATCATCCCTTGTCTTGACAGACATCAACTCGGATCCTGCAGCTCAGCGCTGGTGAACTAGTTTTGGGTTTACCACTTGACTTGATTGTCCCATCACCCTCAGGATATATTAATACATGCAAAATGTCTGCATCCAATCCTTTTTGCAATCCAATCCTTTTTGCATTGTGCAGATGTACGTAGCACCGTCTCAAGATCCAAAATGTTACAAAAGTTTAAAATTTTTTAAACTGATCTTATTATTTCAGGAGTGTAAAGTTAACCTCCGACATTCGCAGGGTTGTGTTCCTAGAGCAGCCGTGAATAGTGAAGAAAATGTGAGTAATGGACACAATAAATTCATATAAATGCCTATTTGTATAATTTCAACCCAAATTATGCCACCAAAAACACATTTTCCGTCGCTAGTGCACTGTTTTTGCTCACTCACTGTGAATCAATAATAGAGCTGCATCTGTCTTCTTAACCAATCAGTGGCTGATCCTGGAGCAGAGGTGGGAGTTACAAACGTCTTTAACACACAAATGATCAGATGTACCTAATAAAGTAAAATTGTATAAATACATATACTGGTATGACTTGGGAATGTTAATATTCCCGCTTTGGCACTAATTGACCTGTTTACTTACCTACAAATTGCTCTCCATGGAGCAGTTTTCTCACATCTCAATTTGCTAAATGTCACAGTTGTATATAGCTGTTAGTATAGCTGCTTAAATGCCAGAAATTGACAAACCAATAAAACCTGGTGAGCATGCTTTATAACTGTTCATTTAAACTCACAGCTTTGTGGGTCCCCAGAGTTTTCTGGACTACATTCGCTAGTTTGAATTCATGAGCTCTACCAATACCGATGTCTTGTTATTTGCCTGCCGAAGGGTTCATCGGGGTTATATAAATTAGACTGAATTATAAAATAAAGCTGACAAATAAGTTGCTCATTATTATTAGTTTATTTATTTTTAGCATTAGTACCATTTCATTGTTAGTTTTGTTTGTAATTGTATTATTATTATATAAACAAGTCTTAATGTTCTCCTACAAGATATGACCTACACAAATATTGTTCACATGATCACATATGAACTTTTTAAGGGAACAAAATAAAAACATTTTATAAAATGTCAAACATTGTATGAAAATGTCTACAAAAAACGCGATAGTAAAACATTTTAAATTTTTACCCCAATTGTCATGTGGTTCCTCTTCACAATCTTCTCGTAAATGATTGCAGGTGAATGGACCTCAGGTTCCACCTCCTTACCGTCCACACTTAACCATCTGCCCATACATAAATGATCAATGCAAATAATCTAGTGTCATATTCATCACCGAGTGGGATTGTGGTAAGAATGGAGGACATTTGGTGGCTTTAGTGGCGGCATCACTAACAAATGATGGTTTGTTGAGTGACATGTAGCTGCTGCAGTCAAGATTGTGATGAAATACTTAAATAATTGAGGAACCTCTCAGGCTGAGGTCATAAATTGTTTAACTGTGGATGTTGACAAAGCTGAAGATCCCGGCGGCCCACTGATGTCCTGTTCACCTTCAGCAATGTCTCTGGTGCATCTCTGGTTCCTCATGTGCTTTCATCCAAGAATGTGTTCTGCAGATGCTGTATTACAAACTACAAATTAATACATTTACAACAAAAACAAAGCTGACAAATGATGATATTTATGGACAACAGTTATAGACAATGGACACACAATGTCCTCAAGACTGAAAATTGCAAGCGTCTGGAAGGTAGGGATGTGTGTCTGGTTCAGGGTCATTGGATTGTTGGTGATTACTGTGATTAAATGAGGGAGACTGTTCTGCTGTGTCATGTCATGTTGCACTGCACACACTCTGCCAAGCCGCCAGATCTTTTCTGGCCAGCATTTGCCAACCTGCTGTATCCAGAAAACATCATTGGCCATTTAGCAAGCCCAATAGTGCATCCCAAAACTGAACATGACAGAACATGTAAATAATTGAAGCATCTGTCCCCTTTGACATAAAATTACAAGATTTTCTTTTACTTCTAAAACCAAAGCACTACATTTTTCACCCACAGGATGCATATTAGATTAGTCTTGTGGACCCCACAAACTAATGTTATTCAGGTCAGTCTGAAAATGGTTTAGCAAACTTAAAAATACGGCTAACAATGAAGATGAATCAATGTCATTTCAGCCGAGAACATCCATTCCGATTCCACCAATGCCGATGAGCAATTCATGTTAATGATCAGCCTCTATTAGTTTCTGTGAAGTAATGTTTTACTTTACATCTACATCAAAAACAAGAAGCAATGTCAATTACATTTTTGCAATAACTCAAGGAAGGTTTTTTTTAGGAAGCACGAAGCAGACACCACACCACAGACACCAGCCTCGATTCTAAAGACAAAAAAAATCTTAAGAAAGCATAAGCTACTTGGAAGGAGCACAACTGGGACAGGTGCCTAGAAAGAAAACAAGGAGGAAGTGAGAACACCGAAGACAGGAAGCTGGCCAGGAACAGGTGATCCAGGAGAGCAGAAGGCTTAGGTCCTTGGAAGAGCAAAAATATACAAGAAGAGAGAAGTGTGAATTATGGAAATATCTTGGAAAGAGTGGTTTCTGGGCAAGGTTTAAGGGAGAAAAAGTTTGAAACACCCTTGGGAAAGAAATAAAGTAAGTAACCAGAGCTTGAGTGGATACCCACAGACCCATGTAAAATTTATTTAAATGAAATTAAAATGTCAAATCAATTAAAATGTGTTTTAAAGTGTTAACACTGTTAGACCGAATAAGGAAGCCACAGGTTAGACTAGGCAAATCCCTATTGGTTAAATTCAGGTTGGCATCATAAATTACTTGGATATTTCTAGAATGGAATTGCTTTTGATTGTTGAAAGTAGCTTCATTCTTGCTAAGTGCTCTTTCAGCAATACGAGTTCAGTCAATTGCTCAGATTACGTTTGGGAAACCAGCCATTGCTGCAAATTGTGCTTTGATTTCAGTCTGCTGCATTTTGCTCACTGTGTACTGAAATCTTTTTTGTGAATATTAAAAAGCATCATACCTCATTCTTCTAACAATTCTACTGCAGGGATGCTGAGAGCAGCCAGATGGGCGGGGGGTACTTCCAATCCCCTCGTATCCATTCGTACTTCTTAGCTTAGTGTACAATTAGACATGGGCTTCTCTCTGAGGTGCTCCATTTCTGTAAGGTCAATTTAACTGCTATGCTATCACTGCCCTGTTTTGAGCGTTTGCAGGACCAGTTTCAACCTTCAGACTAAGGATTTTGATTTGTATATCTCTGATAACATTCAAGGTGGGTGCATTGCTGCTCAGTTCTCCTCCGACCTTCACAAAGCACTTATTTTCTGCCAGAAAATTACAAATACTTGGGTCTGTACTTGACCATAGACTAGACTGGAAGGTCAACTTAGAGGTTTTGTTGTAGGAAGGACACAACATTCTGGGAGATCTGAGGTTCCTTTATAATGTCCAACAAGACATTAAGATGTCTCTTGTCTTTTTTGCAGCAGTGTGTTGGGGAGGCAGCATAAACAAGGTGGTTAAAAGAACAAACTCAATACAATTCTTAACAACACATCCAACCTGCCAATCAGACAGAGGAGCGTTAACAATAACATGGATTGGTATAGGAGATAATTGGAACCAACTGTGTTCATTACTTCTTAACTGTCAGTGGTACATTGTAGTACACTGATCCACTATCACAAGACTCATGGAGCATGAGCAGACAATTCTGTCTGTCTGTCCATTCCTTTGTGAATAATAAAGGGATCTATGTTTGAGTCTGCCTGTCCCAAAAAAAGTATTTTTTTCTCTCTCGTGTGATCTATTATTCTGAAAAAATGCAAAAGGGATAAATGACTGATATTGTACTACAGTATTAAATTGCTGCATCTTTTAAGATTGTTCTGCTTCACAAATAATATTATAAATTAAACACTGGCCATGACACTATTTTTCCTATAACACACTAAAGGGTTTGCCTTAATGACCTGCAGTAACCACACTGAGCCTCTTTTAATGACTGTAATTCAGTTAGGCATTATTACAACACCAAAGAAAGATGATCAGCTCTTCAGTAAATGTCCTGAATAGATAAATCCACTGATTTAAATGGGTACCTTGATGACTCACTCATTTTTGATCATGTTTCGTCACAGGACAGGTTCATGGTGGACTTGCTGTCCCTGATATCACTGGTCAAAATGCAGTAACACACAATGTTTTGAGTGAAGGATCTGTGAAATAAAAACGTCAGCAGCTTCCAATTGCTTCACAGTAATGATATATCACAGATCATAATGCATTTCTGTCCTCAGTGTGATATCAGAAGCTTTTTACTTTCATTTTTTTCTGGATTTGCAACACTTTTTCAGTATGTGTTTGTCATGTTAAGCCGAAATATACAACCCTGAATCAAAAAAAGTTGGTACAGTATGACAAATCAAAGTCAAATAAAAAGGCATACATTTTTTAGATTAACTGGTCCCCACTGGGCTAATCGAGTCTCTTATATAATGCTGTACTGGTCCGTCTGTCATTGCTATAGATTTTCGTAGAGAGGAGCGAGCACCATGCTTTGGCAAATCACTGTAATTGCAACTGTCGCTTTGCCAAGTACAGGTGACCCTCTCTTTGCTCAATAAATCGACTTTAAAGCCAGCCGTGGCTCTTAAAATGTACAACCATTGTGTTCAAAAGAAAGCCTGTAAGAAAACATGTGAAAGGGGGTTGGTTCTACGTCCCTTGCCCTAGGTGAAAACCATTTATTTTCCTTTTCAGCTAATGCTTCAATAACAGAATATGTGCCAACAGAAATGCTCGCACCTGGGCATAAACCAGCTCCAACTGCTAGTTTAGATTGAACTCTGTCCTATCTGTGTGCTCTTATGCTTTTAAACTTGATTGCTTAAATTTAGATTCTGCATGATTGGCCTTCTTGGTTATGTAAGTCTGTTAGTATTACATTTGCTTCTGACCTCGTTTGTTAGGTTTTCCTTGGCCTAATACTTATCCTTCTTTACTTTGGTTTGTCTATTCCTATTATTTGTATTTATTTCCTGTCCGGCTTGTTAATGTCTGTTGCATACTGTTCATGCTTTGTCTGATTTCTTTGTCTTAACCTAGATTAGCTTTAGCTTTCCTCTGTGTTCAATTTAGCCTATCATATGTTGTGTGTTTGTCCCGTGTTTCCTTGCTTTATACACTGTCATTTGTCCTTATTCAATACTTTTGGTTATAACATCTCTGCATGTGTGTCTAACCCTTTTGTCTATCATAGCCCATAAGTTTTTGCCAGACAAAACTTTAAACATCCCACATCCATACTCTGCAATTAATTGGTCAAGTCAAAGTAAAAATAAGAAGCTCTGTGTGGATTTACTAAAAATCATTTTCAATTCCTGTACTGCTTTATATATATTTTTATTTTGGGTTGTATATATGCATATTCAATCACCCGCTTTTGTGTTGTAAACCACAGTGGGACCAAATTGTACAGATGAAAATTAAGATACATTATTTGTGTCCCCTGGGTCATAATATGGGTTGCTTGAAAAAGTTTAATGACCCTGTCCTAATTCACAAAAGACATAAGAGAACAATTTATTTAAAAAATGTGATGCTGCGTATGTTTGTTGAAAACTGTGATGGTGGGAGGAGTAGTGAGAGAGTCTTACCTTTTATTTTTACCTTTTGATTTTTTAAGCCACTTAAAGAAGCTTGAAGGGAAAGAAGATTTTTAAATGATGACACAGTAGCCTACTGAACCAAAAACTGATGGCATTAAAATTTGTGTACCTCTGGAGTTCCGAATCACAGTGTATACCCCAGAGGGGAATAACCCACTGAGCCACCTAGATGCACGCAATAGCATGTAAATGTTAACAAATAAGAGAGAAGATTTTTTCATATTGGATACTTATACCTGTGGTTATATGAATGAGGGTGAAAAGAGAGGGCTATCGAATTAATAAGAGAGAGACAGATTGCAAAAATGCATTAGTATGCGCCCAAGACCTCTGAGCACAATCAGGATGTCATCATTTTTCTCCCTTGCTCACTGCCTTTTGTGACCCTGGCGTCTTTTTATTCTTGCCTCTTCTGCTAGCTTGCTCCCTTACACGTTATCCTTTGCCGGTTCTCTGACACTCATTAGACTCAGCCGTTTATCTTGCATCTTACAGGCTTTCATCAAAGAAAAATGCTTCCATAACTCGCTATTCTGATTTCATTTCTATGCTGTGTAATTCAGATGGAAAGCCAATGTGCGGACATGTAATTTGTTGTTTATAATAAAACCTTCATCCTTTTTTTACTGATTAGATATCACGCCGGTGTAATATCTGGATTGCTGGCAACCAGTTATTTACCTTGCAAGCCAACGTAATTTTATTTTTGATGTGTAAAGCCTCATAGTATTTGCAGATAAATGGCCCCTAATCATAATACAACCACTTGACTTATATTATGATGCTTTGGAATATTTAGACAATCTCCAAACACAAGGAGAATAAAAAATGCCCTTTGAGCACCTTTAAGATCCCCACTGTGGTTTCATTGCAGTATGGATTTAAACCTACAATATCAATATCAACCCACTCTACACACACATTTGTTTTTCAAATTAAT
The DNA here is from genome assembly GCA_034509105.1 of Microcambeva barbata. NCBI lineage: Eukaryota > Metazoa > Chordata > Actinopteri > Siluriformes > Trichomycteridae > Microcambeva > Microcambeva barbata. The sequence goes on along the minus strand of JAYDZF010000018.1, from coordinate 10,961,065 downwards.
TCTGATTTATTGTAACCTAGTGGTGAAAGCACTGATTGAGTGAGCAGAACGTTGCTGGTTCAAACCCAAATTTCCACGGTTGGACCCTTGAACAACTCAGTTAACCCTCAATTGCTTGAACTGTGCATGGTAATGTTTTTTTTAGATGTTTTAGATATGTTTCGAACTGGGGGTTCAGACTTTCAGTGCTGGTGTTCTAGCATAAAATCCTTCTGCGCACATAGCAATCTTTGTAAGGTTACTCAGCAACACTTAAATGGTCTCTCTATTAAATATAACCGGGGCCTACAATATATTTCTAACCAGTTCAATGCTTAATATTCAAAAGCTTGTTTCATTTCAATTAATTTTATTTTTTTGTCTTCACCCCATACACTAGAAAGCTTCATCACATTCTGGATTCATGACAGGACTGTAGGACTTTTGTATCTTCAGATTACCAAGTAAAGCAAAACCAACAAAGAGACCCAGAGAACATTCAAAAATCCTCAACTCTGGCTGGATGGAGTCTGAATTAAATCAACAATCTAAAGCTCTACTATTTGTTTTGAGTAAACTTTTCCAAAAGCATTCTGACTATTTGTAGCCATCATACTCTTTCACATAATCATTTTTTGAGTTCTAACTACTGCCTATAAGTAAAATAAACATTGGTCATAAGAGATATCTGGTGATAGTAGAATTCTGAGCCGCTGTTTTAGCTGTTAAGTATTTCAGAATACACAAAGCATTCAACTCAGGCAGATGGGCCACAGCAGCAGAGGACCACACTCGTCTGCCAAGGACAGAAATCTGATGCTACAGTGGGAACAGGCTTACTGGAATTACTGGATTAAACCATTGATTAGATTTCGTCTGGTCTAGTTAATCTCGATTTTTGCTGGAACTACAATGTAAAAATGTCTGCTCGTCACCTTACTTATGTCAACAATTAACATTGATGGGGGTGTAATGGTGTGGCAAATCTTTTTGGCACACAGTGGTATCCCATAAAACCAGTGACGCATAATTGAATGCTGAAGACTATCTGAATATTTTTGGTCATAGGCTACCCTGAGCTTTAATCTGTGAGTCTCTCTCAGTGGTCACACTGTCTCTAAATGTAATATGGCATCTATGCCATATTACTCAATTGATGGATTCAGGTGATTAAAAACACGAGAGCTGATATTATGATATTATATTGGCTATTGTTCATACTGGGTAGGACAGGTGTCAGAGGGGAAGTGTATAAGATAGATATTTATTTAATATAGGCATAACACAATTGTGTAATTTAAAGCACTAAAATGGGGGAGAAAATTATATTACAAAACAATAATTAGGTAACTAATGAAATATTCACCATAGTTTATTAATTCATTTCATTATTATTTATTCAGAAATGCACTGATGTTACATAGTA
>JAYDZF010000018.1:10634962-10646127 GCA_034509105.1 Microcambeva barbata | reverse complement strand
ACAGGTGTTATGTCTTGAATAAGCACAGTAAGGTTAAAGTATTATCACATTTTACAGAATGTTTCTACATGTAAAGAAGAAAGACTTTGTTTTCTCTCTACAGGAAAATATTTCAAATTTCACACTTGTTCAACTTCAACCTCAACAATACCAACAAACGTAAAATAATTCCAAAATTACTGGACTGCACATAAATTGAAAATCCCAACATTGATTCTCTTTCATTCATGGTCTGTTTTACAGTTTCTTCATCTCAGTCAGGGTTGTAGAGGATCTAGTTTATTGGTGTAGGAGCCAATCCAGGAGACGTTTACACAATGACTCCTAAAGTAGTTTCATAGTTCCAGTTGACCTTAGTGCATGTCTTTGGCTTTGTGGAAGGAAACCTGAGCACCCAGAGGAAACAAGCAAATTATGCACAGAAAGGACCCTGTCTGTCTGGTTAGTGGATCAAACACAGGACCTTCTTGCTCTGAGGTGACAGCACAACCCACTATTCCACCATGGCGCTCTATTTCTGTTAACGTTGTATTCATATCTTATTACACAATGTTCCTACCTTCCCCGTCTATTGTTATTTCCATCATTCACAAAGCGCGAAACAAAACTGGCATTGTTAGATAAATGAGTCAATTTGTGGTTTTGCTGTAAACAGAAGGCATCAAGAAATAGAAATCTTTTAGATGCATCAAGGCTGTGGTCGCTTCATTTACTCCAACTGTTTCTCCCAACCAAACAAGTCTGTGGGTTTACAAACTTATCTCGTATACAACTACCCAACTAATGTCACCCAGGCGGAGGAGGTTAACCACAATCAACAAATAAACCAAATCCTTATTTCCTAAGATAGTCTTCACACAATAAAGGACGATTACTGGCTTACTGATCAAGTATAAAAACAAAAGATACAAACAGCGATGGTAGATCACAGGAAATCGGCCAGCACTGATGAGGCTACGGAGATTTCGGTGGTTAAACGGTACATCTAGAGTGTTTATCGCCAAGCCTTGCTCATGTACACCTTCCATCTGTTTTTATCCAAACAGTTTAAAATAAATACCACGCAACACCCCACACAGGCTCATTCAGAAGCTTGAACGAGAAGGAGCAAAGGAGTGGATTTTCTGAGCTGCCAACTCCTCTGGTGAGGAAATCTGCTCCAGATGTGTACAAATCGCTGCCTACTTTAATTGCTATTGTCATCAATGAAGCCTTTGCTTGACTTTGGTGGCTCTTGTGAGGCCCAGCTCGAAGGATGTGAAAGGAAATGACATAGAAAAGCAACAGGAACGTTAAGATGACTTCACAACTGTTTAAGATGTCGCTGGCGGGGACGATCACTCGATGATGCAATGCCTACCGACAAAAAGTGTTTTGTTGTGGGTTTGTGTGACTTTCTCTTGTTGTCCCGGTTGTTTGTGGAAGAACTGCCCATGGTTAATCAGATCCTAATTAGTAGCTGGTTTGGGTGAGTAGGAGTGGCTGAGCCTTTGAAACTCTCCCTCTTCTTGTTCTTTATAATGGGCTTTTTTACAAGCCTATTTGAGGTGGAAAAAGCAGGGGGAGCAAGCAGGGCGGCCAGTATGCCACATGCCATTTTAAATGGTACTTAAAAATCGATTTGGAACTCTCAAATGACAGACCATCTTTCAACTGCAATCAACTCGAACCACATTTTTTAAAAAGTAAATGAAGTAACTAAACCCTTTTATCAGTAAATAAACAACTACATAATAAAGGATCTCAACTGAGTCCGGAAAATAACATTTACGTTTTCGCCATTTAGCAGACACCTTTATCCAAAGCGACTAACATTGAGATTACAGTGGACAGTCTGAGCAATTAAGGATTAAGGGCCTTGCTCCAGGGCCCAAATCCTGGCAGTGGTGCCACTTGAATCACTGAGCTTCTGATTGATAGTCCATTACCTTAACCACTAGGCTTCTGTTTGTCTTTGGGTTTGTAGGAGGTAACCAGAGCATCTTGATGAAACTTGCACAGATACAGGAGGAACACACACTCCACACAGAAAGGTCACTGACAGCCTAGCTGGAAAATCAAACCCAGACCCTTCTTGCCATGAGGTGACAGCACTTCCCACTACACCACTGCTCTGCAAAATCCTCATCTATCATCAATATACTTTAGTAAATGTGTAAATGGTGGATCAGTTGATGTCGGAACCTTATTCAAGATCTTCATGAGTATTTCATTGGTTCAAAGAAGTATATGGTACTTTCTAATTTACTCACAGCAAAAGTAGGGCTTTCTGACAATTGTGCTACACAAAATTGAATATAAATAACAATAAAAACAAAGTGTTATTTTTGGATGTAAACCTAATCAATAGTTTTGATTCATTTATATATATAGTCGTGAAAAAGTCATTTTAAAATTACTTGGTATGAGTTTGACCATAATGAATAGTGTTGTTTTATTCTATTAAAATTCTTATTCTAGTTTATAGAATAAAGCAACACTACGTTTTTTGAACAAACACATACATAGAAATAGTAAAACTAAAAGAAACCTGCAAACTAAAAATGTGGTCGATTGATGAATGGATGAAAAAAAAAGATTGATAAGTTATAAAAACACAAGAAACTGAGATGTTTTACATGGGGAAACTGTGTTTTATGTTGTTTATTTAATATAGTAATCAACCATTTTTATATTAGCTTTTTACTACTTTCGTGAGCTATATTCTTCCATAAAGCCATTCAGTGATTCATAAGAGTCACTTCTGTTAATTCAGAGTAAATTCTGAAAATGCCTTAAACAAGTGCATCAATAAAACATTTAGAATGGTTGGTATATGATCGTGGATACCAGAGTTGTAAATTTCTTCTTCTTCTTTTTTCCCCCTATTGAAGCTCACCCAAGATATGGGCCACTGCTATAAAATTATACCTTAAAAAAAACATTATTCATTCCAGACAAAACTGCATCTGAACAAGTTTGAAAGAGGCATTTAAATATTAACATGAATACAAAAGTTACTACTATTTAATAACATTTTGACAAAGCTGTTATGGTACCTGTAATGATTTTGTAAGGAAGCAATAATTCAGAGCAAGGTCTGCTCTGGAGGTGTTAGATCACTATAAAGAAATGGCATAACATTAGGGTGCAGCCATAGCCTGGTGGTTAGAGAACTGGGCTTGTGCTCAGAAGGTTGTTAGTTTGATTACCAAAGCCGACATGTCATCACTGAAGTGCCCTTGAGCATGGCACCTAACCATGGCTAGGAATGCCCACCGCTTTGGGCACGTGTGCTCACTGCCCCCTAGTGTTCACTAGTGTGTGTTTCACTGCACAGATTGGGTTAAAATGCGGAGGACACATTCCACTGCACTACAACATTTACTTCTTTATTGATTTTCCTGGTTTAATAAAAGATTTAATGTTTTTAGGATTTACTTTTTTTTTTAACAGACAGAACAACATTCATCAACTGTAATCAAACATGCTCTGGATCTCACCTCAACCTTATGTGGTCATTCAACATGTCTGTCTGAGCTAGATATTAAGGAAATCTTTCAACCTTATTTTATTTTAGTTCTTCCTTTATATTTTATTTTAATACGGTTTTATGAAGCCACACAATTTATCACAAGTCTTGCACGTGAAGGGAACCTTGTCAGAAATGTGTTATATTTGGTGATGATCTGTATAATCTATCAACAATACATCATATCATTCATTAAACATACACCTGGTATATGTCTGTGATTTACAACTTTTATTTAAATTGTACAGTTTGTAAGGGTTGTCAGCTTTCAGTATATGATTTAACAGCAAAGTGATTGTTGCCAATAAAGCAATACCTGACAGCTATTTTTTATTAAAGCTGAATTATTTCAATTTTTTGTGTTGACCTTTAAAATAGCAGAAATAGATATTTTCATTGATAAGATTTCAAGTTTGTGCACTTTTAAAGTTTCAAACAATTACAATGAAAAAGCAAATAAATAAAACAAACATAAGTTTTGTTACAATGACTTAAGAGACACGGTTCGGGTATTTTTGTAGAAATATGTACTGTTAAGCTCAGAGTTTTTTTTTCTATTTGGTGAACAGTTCAAAAACATTCAATGTATCCAAATTATGCACTTATCATTTGTTTAATTAACATAAGTGTAATAACATAGAATAACAATCTCACATTTAAAAACTTTAATTATAATTAATAAGACATTGTATCCCAAACTCTCAGCACTTACTTACTTTAAATTTAGACTCAGGTATTTATTATTTATTTGTATTTGATAACTAAGCAACCCCTAAATTTGTTTTAAAAGCTTTTAATTGGGCTGATCATATACTAACAGTTAAGGTCCCAAAACCTGCTGATAAACTGTAGTTTTAAACACTGTAAATGAATTTATTCATTAATACTATTCTTTTAAACGATTTAAGTATGTCGGGTGCATAATAAAAATTCGTTGTAAACACCCCCAAACGAACAGTATTGATTTTAAGATAGTTAAGAAATGTGTAAACATGATTTATGTATTTTGCGACTGTAAAAACGACCTCATGCAACATTTTAAGGAAAATAAAGCGGCTGTTTCATTTAACCGCAAATCATCACAAAACGCGTTTTCTTACATTTTAAATATATTTGAGTCTGTCAGTTTGGTTTAAATCCGCGAATTCAACTCGGGATGGTGTATTTTATAAAGCAAATCAAACCGTAATTGTAAATTAGAGTCTAAAACTGAATTTAAAACGTCCCAGTAATTATCCTCTCCGCTAAATAAACCCGCCAGTTCCGTTTCCGACCTCATACATCAGTCCACATTACACATAAACGTTTGGGTTTGGGTTCTCTGGTACTTTAAGCTCGGTGATGGTCGAGGTCTTCAAAACAAATCAATGGATGCATCTGAGATGTTTAAACGTTGTGATCAGACGCGGGTTGGAGTGGCATGAGGTTGCCAGTTCGTTCCTCTCCATCTAAATGCTTGGAAATGTGTTTTCATAGTTAACATGGAGCTTGTGAAAGAACCTCTCTCCCCTCACCCCATTCTCTCTATCACCCCCCCACACACACACACACACACACACACACACACACACACACACAGAGCTAAATACACTACCGTACTAATTAGTCATCCAAACATAAAATGCCACCCTAACATAACCTCAGACAGTCCGCAAAAAGATGTCCCGCAAACTCAGCTGCGCTAATGAATACAAGTGCTGCGTACTTTTTAACATCCTAAAAGTACTAAACTATGCGACTTTGCACGTACGCCCCCTCCCCCTCTGTCCACCTCACTCATCCATCAGCAGGGTCGCTGGCTGGCGGGGAACTGAGAGGAGGGGGGTTGGGTTGGCTTGGGGTGGGGTGGAGTGGGAACGCTAAGGAAATGGGGTTGCAATGCCCTGGAAGTGATTCCTTTCCCAGAAAATACACAAGGTGCCAAAATTAGGACCACCGAAATCTTACGTGCACACAAGACCCTCTGTCTAAGACTTTCTGCCTGGATGTGTCTAAAAGCATAGCCAGTAGGTAAATGCCCTTACACGTTGCATTCCAGCTCTGTAGAAATCAAGTTACACAAGCCTGGGTTATATTTAAATGACCCAGTTTACCTGCAGGTTGCAAGCTCTGCATTATGTGTAGACACATATAGACAACTGGAATGGGAAATAGTTCATCGATCATGTGCAATAATGATTATTTCAATGGTTATAAGTAAAATTCTATAGCATCACTTTAAAGCATTTTATTGCGCCTTTTTTTTTATTTTTTTAAGAATTTGGTACAGTACAATAGTTAAGTTCTATATACATACATCTTACCATATTTCTATATATGCTTAACAATAATATATCCCTGGGACAATATAAATTGTAATAAAATCTACAATAAATTGTGTGATGTCTTTCATCATTTGGGCTAAAATATTTAGTTTAAATATATTCAATCTATCTATGTACTGTTAAAATATGTGTAGAACAGAACAAATATATTTATAATAGATTCTGAACAGAATAAATGTATTTGGACAGGTTGTTAACATTTTGAAACTTAAACATTTACTTCTATACACAGATTAAAGCACTGAAAAAAAGGCTTGACAATTGTCTCAAAGTAAAATGTTTTTAAGGTTTTTTTTATATACAGACACTATTTAAATTGAAATATTTTGATAAATCCTAAATAGTTAGAAATAGTGGTGTGCTTCATGAAATGCAGTCTATATACAGTCTGTAAAATTAAAAATATATTTGTATACACATGTTTGTAGTGTATATACATACAAATATGTTGATGATACATAAGTAGCCTATTTTTTTTTAATAATTAAGGCCAAACTCTAAATTGTATTACTTGACTTGGCATAAGCTTGTGTTTGAAATGTTATGGGGTACCCCAAATATGTAAATCCCAAAGCTTTAAAGAAAAAAATGATAATTTTCTGAGTAACATGAACCAACAATGCAAACTAGTCAAAGTTCTATTCAAATGTTCCAACATCCTCCACCGCCTATCTGCCTATTTAATTTAACCCTGTTAAATATATGTGTTTGTTTTAGTTCAATTCAGAAATTCTACACAACATATGATGCAGCCTGTCAAACTTACATCATATATTTAATGTGTACATTCATTCGAAGAAAAACACCTAACCTGTTGTACAGGTGTGTTTATATACTCATTTAATCCTAGTTAATAACACTGTAATAAACGTCCGCGTGCGCGCGCACAGTTTAGAAGCCCCGGTAAAAGTTTGTGAAAGTAGCGTGACGTCACACTCCCACAATGCTCGCGCCCCAGAACTCTGGCGCTGCAGCCTGAGGAGAGCGAGCCGCTCAGGCCACGAAAGTAACCTAAAATTCAAGAAAAAAAGTCGCCAAAAATCGTAAAAGTGCAACTCGAGTGGAGAAAGACCGGGAAAGGTGGTGTGGGCTCTCCCACGGTAGGTTAGCGCTCGGTGGGTGACGGAATGTTACCGGGTTTCCTTGTGAATTGACTAATGCGGTGCTGGAAACTTTTTTGCTGGTTAACTGCTCGCTTGCTTTTTTTTCCTCCGTCCGAGTCCTCTGAATGTGGCTTGCACGTTCTGCTGTGTGCATGTGCGTTTGCTATTAAACGCTGTATAGTAGAAACACTACGGAAACCGTCGACTATCGACGTGAAATGTTCGGTGTTTAACCGTGAGCGTTGTTCGGGTTTCTCAGCTCGTCCATTTCTTTTTTGCTGGTTTTTGCTCGACTCACTGGAGCGTCGGGCATTTAATTTTTAATTGCGCGACCCCACTCGCGTTTGCTAGGACTGTATTCGATAAATACGGCGCCGATATCCATCATTCGGGCAGTAAACAGGGTGCATTCGGTGCTTCGTGGCTCGGGCTGTGATAATTGATGTTCTTTGAGGCTGTGGCTCAAACGGCTGAGTTTTGAACATTTTCTGAATGTTTATCGCCCGTCGCTCGAAACATGTCTGTTCTCAGCTAGCGTAAGGTCACGGTGTTCCGGACACTTTTTTGTTTTACTGATTCCGCTGACTATTTTTTAAACTACACATCGGTGTGACAGCTCACAAGACGTAGAAGTATCGTCAGTTGCGTTCCAAACACTTTATTTTGAAAGTAGTCAAATGTTTTTCTTGAGTTGGTTAAATTAAGCGCAGTGTCGTTTGATGTATGGAACATTGTTGTGTTAACGGTAACCCGAACGGTACCGGTTAATCATCCGGGAACTTTTAATCTGGCTGGTGCTTTGTGCATGTGTTTAGCATGTATGCGCAAAAGTTCATCGATTACCGTTTAAATAAACAACAGTAAACGTTTATTCTGTTTCTTTGGTTGTAACTTGTTGCATGTCCTAAAATGTGCAGGATTCTTATAAGATCGAATTGCTTTGAATGGTTTTAAATGTAGATTCTTTAGGATCTGGCACATTATTTGATCTGACATGACTACAATCTTTGCAGTTGTTTACACATTGCTTATCATCTCGAACCGTTTGATTTAAATTTCGTTTATTTATTTATGTTTTGCATGTTTGTTTGTTAGTCTCTGTTATATGTCTAGGTTGGATAAACATCATAAGCAGTGTCAGTTGCTGGCCATCCAGTTTTCTCTTTATTTTAGTTTGAATGTATTGTCTGTATCCCCCAACGTTAAATCAGGCTGAATTCAGTCAGGAACCGTGCTGATGTCGGGTTTATTTTGCGATCGTGTCCGGTTCGTGGTAAAATAATTTCAGTAAGCTTTTAAGTAACTGATGCATGATAGATAGAGTCCAAAACCATCTTGTGTGCGCGAAGCAAATGAATAGAGAAACATGTTGCTCTTAGCGGACGCCTCATCTGTTGCCAATTAAACGTATCGTTTGAATCCTGCACTTTATCTGGAGCTATCAGATCCTCCCCTGCGGTAATGAGCACCACTTTATACTTCATACACTGTTATTACGGCTTTATATGCGCCTGCAGAGTCGGCACCTGTAGCTTCTTTCCTTGGAGCACATGAACGCACGTTTTACACCTATTGCCATTTCCTATTGTCGGTATGATCGCGAACATAGTTGAGCAGTGAGCACATGTACCAGCCTTTGATGGTCGTTTTTGTTTGCTTAGTGGTGGACACTGGATGACTGGATGAGTTTGATGGATCGGTGTAAGGTAGAAACGCGAGCTTTTTCCGTTTCCACAGCCTCGAGCTGCTGAATAAGGAAATGGAACAAGGCGCGTGACGAGATGCTGCTGTTGTTACCGCCGCATTATTCGGTGCTTCAGAGTTTGCGAACTAATTCTGTTCGGCTGAACCTTAACTTACTTCTTTAAAACCAGACTGATCTTAAATGAACTAACTGTGACTTTAAATCGCCTGGCGTGTTGTTTGTTTTGTTCTCGAACCTCCAAGCTGCTCGTTTACCGGTTATATGTGGCGTGTTTGGGGGAGATGAGTCGGTTCGGATTTGTTCGCAGTTATTGGAAGCTGCTGCCTCAGATAGCTCTTGTAGCTTTGCTGTCATGTTTAGCTTTAAATACTTTAAAAACGACGTTTGGTTGTCTTTTCTGTTTTTAGATGCACTTCATGAAGAACAGACATTTATTTTAAATACTTAGTTACGCACTTAAGAAAATAAACAGTGAGGAAAACAATACATGTAACCAATTTTAACTGTAAAATATAAAAGAAGTTACACACCGCCATTCATTATTAGAACGTTTTTATTGCTTGCTTAATGAAGCTTAGTAGGATGGAGGTTACACACTAAATTCTTTAATGTATTGTTTATTTTGTTTATCTACAAGTCCATTAATTGTTTAAACGAGGTTTGTTTAGAGAAGAACGTGAGAAAGTTGTCAATGAGATTGGAAGTTTTTGTAAACATGTATTTTCATAATATTTGCTGATGTGGTTAAATTTACCACAAATAAGTGTCGTACACTGACATATTACCATTTAAGTTGTTGTTGTTTGACCACACCGTTTACAAAGAATTGTTTTTGTGTATCTGCATAGAAGTGTAAACAATCTATATGTCCCACATAGAACTTTTTAATTGTAAACACATACAGCTCACTGTTCTATAAGTACACATATGTGGTACTTTTAGTGTTGGATTCTGTTCAGCTGGTCTAAAGCTCACTTTTAACAGCCAAACTGTAACTTTACAAGGTCTTTTAATTTGCCTTGCTGATTGGCCAGACAGCTCAGGTTCTTTAAGTGATTATTTGTAGGATCTTTATAGGAGAGTGCGGTTGGTTAATTGGTACTTCAAATTAGATGTGACTTTGCTATTTGAATCGGTCATGAATCTGAAACATTAAAACTCTGTCATTGTTAAATTTCATTATTATTATTGAAAGATTATTTCCCCCCAAAGATAGACAACTTAAAGCCCATACTGTAGCTTGATTTTGGGTGTTTAAGTACTTAATGATAAAACTAATATCACACTATTTTAGTGTAGTGGAAAATGATTTATTTAATTGTTAAAAGGCAACTCATCCAAGGGTTGTTTAGAGAAACAAACATGCTTTCTTTAAGCATTACAAATAAGCATTTGTGACTCTATTTATACATATTAACAATACATAGAACACAACTATCATATCACAACTAGCATAAACAATTTAAGAAAAAAGAAAGAAGCAAATTATTCAGAATGAATATTTACACTTTGAAGTGCATGCGTGAACTTTTCTTTTGTATCTACAATGAACGTTTTGGATTGAAATAATTACATTTTCAATTTTACTTTAATGAGATGAACTTAATTATTACAAATGATTTCTTTCATGGAAATGTGTTTGGTCTAAAATTTCTAATGAAATTTTATTGGCCTGCCAATGCATACATTAGTTTGAAGTTCCCGTAGGTTAAAATGCGACACTACAGATTGCTTTTAATAAGCAGCATTACAACTGATTGCTCAGATCGTCACAGAAGGTTGTTTTCATAAAATCTGGAAATACTGATTAGGAAATGCAGACTTAGATATTAGTCAATCATGTCTTTATTGTAGGTGTAGCAAATATGGGAACAACAAATCTTTTATTTATACACTATAACATCTATTTTCTATAATTATATAAAATAATGATGTTTCCTCAAATAAGTGCATATACAGTAACCTCCTGGAATTTTCTGGGGTTACGTTCCAAGAGCAGCCACAAATAGCGGAAAACCACAATGGTCCACCCCCCATTTTTATCATTTAAACCCCAACTATGCAGCCAAAACACATTTCCAGTCGTTACTACAGTGTTTTGTTCCCACCCACTGTCACTCTGTCCAGTAGAATCTAATATGGAGCAAAAAGCTGTTTTACTAACCAAGCAGTAGCTGATCCTAGGGTGTAGGCAGGAGTTAGGGTGTACATTCACTATGAAGCACACTTCCTCTGGTAAATACGTAGGTGACCTTTCTAGGGACACTTGAAAACGGTTGTGTTTAGTATTTAGAGTCAGTCATTGTAGATTTGTAAATACAGCAACACCCGTCTGTTAGTTCACCTGTAAACTGCACAGTTGATCTTTTCACACACTAATATAAACTTAAGTAGTATATACAAGACTCACCTTGTTCCGTTGTGTAGATCAAACGTCTATTTGTGCGTAAGCCTTCTTTCATTAATCTCTGTATGTTGCCCCCGACTCTCGTTCAAGCGTCCTGTCTTCTCTGAAACAACAG
>JAYDZF010000018.1:10554787-10567674 GCA_034509105.1 Microcambeva barbata | reverse complement strand
AAAACTGAAAACAAGGAAGCAGAGAAGTACGTCAAGTGATTCAGTAGTGCTTGTTGTTAAAAAATTACTTTACATACAGTCTCTCTGATACAAACTGTTGAACTCAGTAGCCTCTTCTGCCCAAGAACATCTATATATATATAGCACACAAAAACAGGATTTCAATAAATTAGAATACTGTGGAGACATCAGCCCAAATTTTGCAGGGCATGAATGTTTTAAACTGAGTGTGACACTCTAATCATCCAGTAAACTCAAAGCACCTGCACAAGTTGTCCCAGGTGTCATTAAATGGCTTCAGTTTGTCTCAGTTTGGTTTAAAATGGGAAAGACTGCAGACCTAACAATTGGCCAGAAGACCATCATTGATACCCTCCATAAGATGAAGTCACAAAACTTCATAGCTAGGAAGACTGGCTGTTCACAAAGTGCCATCATCAAAAAGATTTAATAATCTGGCAGATATCCAGAAAAGTGGAATGAGGCAGGAGTCACAGCTTCAAAACCCACCAAATTCAAACGCATCCGGGAGATGGGCTACAACTGACGGGTTCCTCGGGTCAATTCACTTCTGAACCTGAGCCAACGTAGGGAGCGTCTCAAATGATGGGCCAGTGAGAAAAAGGGCTGGACCATTGGCCAGTGATCCAAGGTCCTATTTTCAGATAAGTCAAGTGTGCCTTTCATTCGAGAATCAAGGTCCAAGGCTTTGGATGAAGAACCCAAACTGCTTGAGGTCCAGTGTGAAATATCCACAGTCAGTCATTAATTGGAGTGCAATATCTGGTGCAGGTGTTGGTAAAGTCTGCTTTCTTACATCCAAAGTCACCACAACAGTTTACCAGAATGTTTTAGAGGACTTTTAGAGGACTATGATTCCTTCTGCTGAGGATCTGTATGGAGAGTTAATCTTACACCTGGTCCCTGCCCATGCTGCCAGACGCATCAAAGTCTGGTTTGATGCCCATGTCATCACAATGCTTGACTGGCCAGCCAACTCGCCGAACCTAAACCCCATTGAGAATCTATGGGATATTCTCAAGAGGAAAATGAGGGACATCAGACCCAACAACAAAGAGCTGACAGCAAGCATCAAGGAAATCTGGGCTTCCAGAACTCCCAGGAAATGCCTGAGGCTGACTGCCTCAATGCCACATAATTAAAGCAAAGGGATTCCCAACCAAGTAATTAATATTGACATATAGTTTTGAATGTACAATATTTTGATTGATTAGATGTGATCCAAATTACTTTTTTCCCCTGATAAGTAGTCTGGGCTGATTACTCCACAATATTCTGATTTTTTTTTAATCCTGTTTTCGTGGGTTTTATGAGCTGGAAGCCCAAATTATGTAAAAATAAACAAATAAATACTTGAAATCGTTTAACGTGTGGGCTCGTTATTTTGATATGGGTTGTACTTATATGTATAGAAATAAGTTACTATAATAGATCACTGTACAGGTAGCATATGGGAGACTTGTGTATATGGGGCACACATGTTCTACCTAACGTTTATTTTGGCAGAATGTTTACACAACCACGAACGGGTCTAAACTTACCCCCCTTTTTTCACATGTTTTGACAATGCTTTATTATCTATTACCAATATCATCCAAACATGTTCGTGTGATTATGACACAACGGTTTTTTCGCAGGTTTGTCCTTAATAATATGATGACATAATCTGCCACCAAGTAAACTTGAATTGAGACGATATATTGTAAAAAAAAAAAATCCAAACAGCGTGACAAGCAATTTTTATCAGAGCACAGAAGGTATCCTGTCGCTACACTGAGTTTACGTGGAAGAAAAAAGACCCAGGAAGTTTGCAGTACTGAACTCTGCAGCACACAAATTAACGGTTGAATAAACACACACACAACTGCCTTTGTACTGACAATAACAACAGTCTAAATGATTAAAGAGCCAACGCCATTTACAACAATCACTGTTCACAAATAACAAGTACTGCTAATTAGCGCCTTTGACAAATCCAGTGCTGTCGGAATTAGCACGACAACCCAAATATTAAAAAGCTACGTTAGCAAACAGGCTATTTATCTCATTCGCTTGGCACAGAAAGCAAACTAATGCGACCGGTTCAAGAAACAACAACACCAAACACGTAAACAACATTCTGCTAATATTCTAAGCTTTCGTTTTATTGATGTAATGAAACAATTTACATACTAAACAAACACCAAGCTTTAGCTTCCACTCACCATCGCGGCAGCCATGTTGAATACACGTGTCATTCGCGACGTCACCGGAAACCCTTTCTAGTAGTAGAGCAATGAAGTCCACACAATACCAACATACAGTTCAAGTTAAGGGAGAAGCATTAACAAACCAAACGTCCTCAAGAACTTTTTATAAGCTTTATAAAATATGCTGGGTGTAAAATAGACATACCGCAACGTACATTATCATTCATATTTTGAGCATTTAGTTGACGCCTTTATTCAAAACAACCTGTATTACAGTTGCTGTTTACAGTGTGAGCAAAGTTTAGAACCTTGCTCAGGCGTCCAATAGTGGCAACCTGGTTGTTGAGCAAGGACCTTAACCCTCAATTTCCTTGACCATATACTGCCACTGCACTATAAATTGTTTAGGTTAAAACATCTTCTTTCAAATGGTACATTGTGGACAACTTCAAATAAACTCCTCCTTTCAACCAAATAAGTCAGCACGTGTGAAAATACTTATACATTTATAATAGCAAACCTAATTTAGTAACTCATTAAATGAAAGTGAAAATTCATAATGAAACTATATTATTATACAGCTATACTATGATTTTTATGGTAATATGACCACCTCATCATACAACTGTAAACTCTAAAACTTCATAATAATCTAGTTGACAGTTTATGAATGAATTTTTGTGAATCTATACATTTTCACAGTAGTACCAGTTCTACTATGAATTCATGGATTGGTGGACAGCCCTACGGGAGCAGTTAGGGTTGCTTTGATCTAACATTCAAGACTCAAGGAAGACAGGCAGTAAAAATCTGTCTTTCCAGAAGACGACTAAGACGACCAACATATTTATTACAACAATTAGAACTATATTCACTTTTGACTGCATTTTTGTAACATGGTCTCAAACCTGAGTGTGTCCCCTTGTACTAGAGTAAGGAAATTATGAATGAAATTCATATGCAAGTATTTCTGGATAAGAGCATCCTGTCCTACACCAACTCTGTTTTATCTCTTTACTCTGCCTGAAAAAAAAATCTGGTCTGTGTGGGTTTCCTCCAAGCCTCTGGTTTCCTCCAACATTCCAAACATTTGTAGTCAAATTAATTGGTGAATTAACTTACCCTATTGGTGAATGTGTGCGTGTCTAACCAGTAATGGACGTTTCTGTGTACAGGGTTTTGTGTCCCTTACCCTAGCTGAAAATATGCTCCTGCAGTGCTCAGTTATTTTAAGAATGTATGTATATTGTTTGACTTCTTAAAATTGTGCTTTTTGTTGAGGATATATCTTATCAAATTAATAATAACCTGAAGTCTACCAGATATGGTTTACATACCTATAGCCTTAGTACCCAAAACTTAAAACATATAAAACGGCAATAAAATGGCATAAATTCACCTGGCATGAAGGAATGTATCAAAAAGGATTGAAATGACAATTTCATACATGTTTTCCTCTTTATTTTAATTATTTTCATTAACATTTTGTGCACAGTACTGCTAATATGCAAAATAATGGAGTGGAAAAAAGGTAAAAGTTATTACACACAATAGTATTACACAGCTGAGATTAGGAATTCATATCGAACAAAGTTCAAATTAAAATATGAAATTAAGTATAAGAATCTGACTATTCAGTATCCAAAGTAGAAATGTACATAGCTACACTAAAAGTAAACAATTCATTTATTTCAGCATGCAGTCTTTAAACTGCATTTCTGAATTAATTGTTATAAAAGTCAGAGCAGACTATTGGTGAGACAGGATGTTACTATTTGATTATTCCTGAATGGTTTCTACCTAATATAGGCTGTGGTTTGCTTGCATTAGTTACCAACATTCACATCATTTAGGAAACTTAAAAGCATTATAGAAAATTGTTTTAAAAAATGTAAAAGTTGCAAAAACATAAAAAAACAGTTACAACTACTTAATTGAATATTATAAAGCTTAATAAACCATATGTATTTTTATATAAACATAATCAGGTTTGCATTTACAACTCCAAATAAGAAAAGGGATTTCCATATTTCTCCCTCTACGGTGCATAGTTTAAATGATTCAAGGAATCAGGAGGAATTTCAGGCATTAGGACGTAAGCCTAGGATGAACGAAAAGGAGTATACAGACTGTTATCAGCAACATGTCCAAAAGCCAGGGTCTGTCATACTATGGAGGTGTGTCAGTGTCCTTGGCAAAGATAATTTACACTTCTGTGATTAGTAGGAAGTGAATTAGAGCAAGATGTAATCTAATCCAGGGACAACCATGCATTTTTAACATGACAATGTACATCCACCTGCTGCACACATAATAAAGGCATGGCTGTAGCAGAAGAGAGTTCGGATACTGGACTGGCCTGTACCACAACATAGGATTGTTGCACATGTTTGCAGAAACAATAGCACTAAATAAAATAATGCATAATATTCTTGGAGCCTAAACGTCTTTTTAGTGTAGAGAAAAAGAATAGCAACTTTATTAGGTGGCAAACATTTAACTGTTCCAACTTTTTTAATGTTTCGCAGGTCTTAAATGCAAGAATGGAAGTTTAATTATTGATGAAATTGAGTTGACCAGACAGAATTGGGTTGTAATATGAGTGCGCATATGTGCTTAATGTAAATCCAGGGCAGATGTCTGGCACCCCTAGTGGAAAATCCTTCTATTTTTCTCTAATACAAATTGTATTACACATGAACCTGAAAGCTTTACAACAACGACTTAAAAGATCAAAGACAGTCAAGGAGTTCTGACAGTTCTGCATTTTTCTTTAGTCACCTGATTTCAACAAGACTAAGGGTGTATGGGGCACTTTAAGACAAAAAAGGTATGCTGTCGACACAGCAGGTGGATGAACACACCATACAAAAACCTGAAATTATAATAATGTAAAGATATTCACTCAAGTTTTTACTAAGAATAAAGTATGCAAAATAAAATCATTTTCTATTAATAAAATCATTTCCCCCATGTGTGCCTCAGGGCTGTTGTTGATACTGGCTCTCTGTGGCAGTGTAGAAATCCTCAAGCACACTCTGAAGGTACTCAAAGGTGGGTCTATCTTCTGGTTTGTTCTTCCAGCATTCCAGCATGATATTGTACAGCTCTTGAGGGCAGGAGTCCAGGCGCTGCATACGGTAGCCTCTCTCCAGAGAGCGAATCACCTCCGGGTTTGTCATGCCTGAACAATTCACACAAAACAAACTAATTGTCTCTTTGTTCTATAATAAATACATTTATTTTTGTAGATCCTGTCATTTGGACCCTGGCCACAACATATCTAGAACCCATACTGGAATTAATGGATTTCAAAATCAGATAATCACACACTGGACCAGGAATACTCAAGTAAAAGTAGGGGTACATCCAAAACTGAACTGTGGAGTCGTAGGATTTTCCCCTGCACTTTAGTCTGGGAAATCTGAGCGCCCTGAGATACACACTACCAAGATACACAAACCAATGCATTGTCATACCGGTCCCAAATAGGAGGGTTGCATAAGGAAGGACATCCACTGTAAAAGCAATTTAAAAAATGAACAAGACCACAATCCACTTTGTTGACTCCCAACAGGAGCAGCCGAGAGGATTCACAAAAAAATAAATCAATTAATTGTTAAATAAGTGCATCCAAGTTACCAGTGCTTTAATTGCTTTCAATAGATGATAGAAAATCTTTCTTTTTAGAAGCAGAAACATTTGAATAAATTGTAAATTTATGGGTAATGTTGTACATTAATATTTATTTATACATTTATTTTACGATTTTTTGTATTTTTACATTTAAATAAATTATTATAATAAATAATTATTTTTATTATCCAGTCAGTTTCAGAAAGTTACACTTTCATAGATTACAGATTCAGGGCCCACAATTTAAACAATTTCAAGTATTTATTTGTTTATTTTTTACATAATTTGGGCTTCCAGTTCATAAAATTCACAAAAAACCTGGAGAAATCAGCCCAAATTTTGGGCATGAATGTTTTAAACTGAGTGTGACACACTAATCGTCCAATAAACTCAAAGCACCTGCACAGGTTTTCCCAGCTGTCATTAAATTGCTTCAGTTTGTCTCAGTTCGGTTCAAAATGGGGAAGACAGCAGACCTAACAATTGGCCAGAAGACCATTGATACCCTCCGTAGGATGGGTAAGCCACAAAACTTCATGGCTAAGGAGGTTGGCTGTTCACAGGCTGCTGTGTCCAAGCAAATCAATGGAAAGTCTAGTGGAAAGACTAAATGTGCCAGGAGAAGATACACAAGAGATGACCTTGGGCTTCAGCGAATTATCAAAAAGAGAAGATTCAAGAATATGGCAGGAATGATGCAGGAGTCACCCACCTACTTCAGACGCATCCGGGAGATGGGCTACAACTTTCAGGTTCCTCGGGTTAAGCCACTTCTGAAACTGAGTCAACGTAGGAAGCGTCTCAACTAAGCCAAGGAGAAGAAGGGCTGGACCGTTGGCCAGTGGTTCAAGGTCATCTCTTCCAGTGAAAGTAAAGTGTGCTTTTCATTTGGGAATCAAGGTCCAAGGGTTTGGAGGAAGACGGGTGAGGAACAGAACCCAAACTGCTTGAGGTCCACTGTGAAATATCCACAGTCATGGTGCAATGTCTGGTGCAGATGTTGGTAAAAACTGCTTTCTTAAATCCAAAGTCACCACAGCAGTATACCAGAATGTTTTAGAGGACTTCATGATTCCTTCTGCTGAGGATCTGTATGGAAATGCCAATTTCATCTTCAAGCAGGACTTGGCTACTGCCTATGCCACCAGAAGCACCAAAGCCTGGTTTGATGCCCATGCCAGCCAACTTGCCGAACCTAAACCCCATTGAGAATCTATGGGGTATTCCCAAGATGAAAATGAGGGACATCAGACCCAACAACAAAGAGCTGACAGCAAGCATCAAGGAAATCTGGGCTTCCATAACTCCCACGCAATGCCACAGGCTGATTGCCTCAATGCCACATCGCATCGAGGCAGTAATTAAAGCAAAGGGATTCCCAACCAAGTATCGAAGATTGACGTATAGTTTTGAAAGTACCATATTTTGATTGATTAGATGTGATCCTATTTTTTCTGTAGTTTGGGCTGATTTCTCCAAAGTATTTTAATTTTTTTAAATCCTGTTTTCATCGGCTTTATGAGCTGGAAGCCCAAATTATGTAAAAATAAACAAATAAATACTTTAAATCATTTAAATTAGGGTCCCTGAATCTATAATCTCTTAAAGTTTTGAATGGAATTATGGAAAAGAATCAACTTTTCCATGAAATATAAAAATACCAAAAGCCTAAATAAATGTTGATTTGGGTAAATGTATAAAAAATATATGGAATATATAGAATAGCTTAGTACTCAAACTAATCTTCATATTATATCATTAGTTCTAAAATATAGAAACAATGCAAAATGGAAGCTTGTTAATTAGTGGACTCAAACCTTTGGTCCCTTCTGTGTGCATTGATGATATTTTAAATAACAAAAGCATAAGTTTATTGTTGTATCATACTGTAACCATCCTGTGTACTCATACTGTGGTACCAGAGCCCACCAGCTCACGTTTCCATGACCCATTTCCTATCACACAGGCTTTACTGACCTGGGTAGGGCACTCGGCCGTAGCTGATGATCTCGGTGAGAAGAATGCCAAAGGACCACACATCTGATTTGATGGTGAAAGAGCCATAGTTGATGGCTTCTGGTGCAGTCCACTTAATGGGGAACTTGGCACCTTGTGAACACAACCAGAAATATATTGAAAAAATGTGATTGAACCGTACTGCCCTCTTCTAGGAACATTATTGATCAGTTAATGTAGAAAAAAAAAACATACCCTCTCTGGCGGTATATTCATTGTCCTCTATGATACGTGCTAGACCAAAGTCAGCAATCTTGCAGACCAGACTTTTATTGACCAGAATGTTGGCAGCACGCAGGTCTCGGTGAATGTAGTTCCTTTGTTCGATGTATGCCATGCCTTCAGCAGTCTAGATATAGAGCAGGGAAATAAAGCTGTAAGCAATTGAGAGATGTGTTGAACCGGCACATTTGAGGTTTGGCAAGGCTGTTGGGAAGAAAAATTTACAGATGCAGTTCCGATCCACTATGTACTGACCAGGAATAACATTATGACCACTGACAGGCAATGTGAATAACACTGTATCTCTTCACCATGGCACCGCTTAGTGGGTAGGATGTACTATGCTCACATTTTAAGTAGAAGCAGGAATATGGTTAATTTGACCAAGACCAAATGTGATGGCTAGACGACTAGACGATCAGAAACTCCAAAACTGCAGTTCTTTCGGGGTGGAGTGGCCACATGACAGATGATTGGCCTGTTCTTCATATAGGGGCAGGTTTAACAAGCCAGATACACCAGATACAACACACTATAACTGGCCAAACAAAAGTGCTTGCAAGAGGCGTCCAGAATGTAAACAAAGGTATGGGAAGTGCTGAGGGCTAAAAGTTAAGCTAAAGCTAACACCACATCTGCTTTCATTACCCAGCTGTTTTCTTGCTATCTCTTCACCGCGGCACCTCTTAGTGGGTGGGATATACTATGCTCACATGTGAAAAAATACAGCTGACCCACGTGTCGGAAAAAGGAGTGAGTATGATTAGTTCTCTATGATCGGATGACACAATCGGAAGAAAAAAGGATTCATGGGTCATGAGCAGGCTGATTAAAGCATGTGATAGTCCAGGACCCCATCTGGTTTTGTAATCCCAACTGTATAGGAACAAGATGCCAATTGTTGTTGTCGCTCGGCTAGGGCGGCAGGCAGAACTGAGACTCAATTGAATGTATTGCAAAGTGTGTTTTTACTGCTCTGCCACCAGTGTGTCCTCTTTGGACCAAATTTGATAGATACTGAGAACTACAGGCTGGTAACACCCCAGTAACTGCAGTTTAAAGATGCTGTGACCCCGCCTGAATAACTGAAACCGGTATGACGATCGAAAAAATGATACTGCCCGACACTAGAGTGATGCACAAGGATGAATGATCTCCATCTATCCGAAGTAAAGTTTAGAACAAACTATGTTTTTTGTCTTGTTATATTTGACTAAAATACATAATCTGACTAATATAATATTCATGGTATTTTATAGTATGCTCTGAAACTATTTGGTGCAACAGATATGCAAAAACAGAGGAATCAGGTGGGATGAAATACTTTGTTTTATAGCATTGAAAGTCTGTTGCTTAGCAGATTTGAATATTTAAATGTATTCACTTACAGGACAAACCTGCTTTGTGAATCAAAGGGAAATGTACAGCACAGCACAAAGGTGTTCCAGACAAAACACAAGCGGAACTACAGAATGATGAGAGATTAGAAAGGCTCACCTGTGCAGAGAAGTCTATCAGCTTGGGCAGCTGGAGACGATTTCCTTCATCACTCTTCAGAAAGTCAAGTAAACTCCCTATTAAATGCATGCACACAATCACACACAAAAATACACATTAGTATTCTATCAATTTTTATTATGATTAAACAAGTAATGTGATTAGAAAGAATTTTGGCTTTACTAAAGAGCAAAAATAAATACATTTAGGATAAAATGTCTCTTTAAACTGTGTTATAAGCAAGGAATGCACAGCTTGTTTTAAGAGAACATTCTTTAAATAAAAAAGGAATTATTATAAACAAGAATAGAGTGAACCTGAACGTTTGTGGTTCAAGTCTGTTGCGGATTTTTCACCACTAATATCCTCCGCATTTGTTTATTGTTTTATTGGGGTAATATGTAATTTTTTTTAGGTATTTTAACACCGACTTATTCAGAACAATATAACCGGTAACCCCCACCAGAGCCCCACCCACTAGATTAATTGAAGATCCACAATTTTGGATTTTCTTTGTCATTTTGAATCTGTTCATACAACATTTGGATATCAGTAAGCATTACTCAGACAGTTTTATCACCAATCTTCAAAACACCAGATACAACACACTATAACCGGCCGGGCAAAAGTGCTAGCAGGTGGCATCCAGACTCAAAAGTGTGGGAAGGGCTGAGGGCTACAAGTTAAGCTAAAGCTAACACCACATCTGATTTCATTACCCAGGTGTTTTCTTTCTAATGTGCAACCTTTGGTGAACAAAATGGATGAGATACAACTGTGCATCACACAGAGCAAGATATTTATGGACTGTAATGTCTTGATTTTTATGAAACTAAAATAATGGTGTATCCAACAATGTGTGCAACAAACAACTGGATTCAACATATTATGAGCAGATAGAACAGTGGACGAATCTTGTAAGACCAGAGGCGGTGATCTGTGCATTTATATTAGCAAAATTTGGTTGTCACACTGCCTCTGTTTTCTGTCATTTTTACATGTGGAAATGTAAAATGTAATGCAAAAGTAAATGATGTGGTTGGGGTGTGGCCAGCAAAACAGACAGGACAGAGCCCTTAAATATCTCATACAGAATAGAACTGATTCTAATTGTCTAAAAAGCTGAAAGCCTATAAAAATA
The DNA here is from genome assembly GCA_034509105.1 of Microcambeva barbata. NCBI lineage: Eukaryota > Metazoa > Chordata > Actinopteri > Siluriformes > Trichomycteridae > Microcambeva > Microcambeva barbata. The sequence continues at coordinate 10,556,952 of JAYDZF010000018.1, read as the reverse complement.
GGTATTTTACGATATTTGTTAACCACCATCAAAATTTTCCTGAGAGTCACGGGTGCTCTTGTACTGGAAACCCCCAACCTTTGCAGGGGTTACTTTCCATCAAAGGTGCTTTTAATTTGTGTAACTAATTAGGCTGTTTTGTTCTGTTTAGGAGGTTTTGTGGCTTTAAAGATTTCTGTTGGGATTATTTCAGGATTTAGTGTGTGTGTACATTTCTTTTTCGAAAAGCATGTTCTGGTTGCAAGGAAGAAAAAAGTCTGCATATTTCTATGTCCTCAGATCTCTCTGTTCACCCCTCAATATTGTCCATTTCCATTTAGCAGTCCATGTTTGTTTATTTGGGATTTGAACATCCAAAATACATTCATGATAGAAAATGATTAATCATTACAAGTTTCATCAGTAAACAGGTTATATCAAATACAGTCATGGATAACTTTGAAAACTCTACACAGAATGGACCCATACTGCCCAATCTGGAGATCGAACCCAGGACCTTCTTGCTGTTAGGTGACAATGCTACTCACTTAGCCACCATGCCACCATAACAGTCCACTGGTTTAAGTGCTGTTTCGGTATGTGATTGGGACACAGCCCTTGGCTGTACGCTTTGTACAGAAGTAAAAATCATCCATGCAAAACACTAAATAGTTGTATGGATTAAACGATGCCTTGATGTGAGAACTTTTCATTGTTGATTTTTAGTAATCTGATTATTATAGTTACTCGAGGAATTGTTTCAGCCATAACCGGCACACTTCACCATTTTGGAAGTGACATGGTTGGAAGTACTGTCACCTCACAGTTTTTTCTTTCATTTCCCAGATTAAGTGGTCCAGGTCCTTTCTATGTAGTGATCTTCCCGTGTCTGCGAGTTTCCTCTGGGAAACTGACTATATCGATTTGGAACCACACCTTTCTCCATGAACTCTGTAATAATGTAAATGGGCTCCTCCTTGGTAACTACGGCATTGAGGCGAACCAGCTTGTCATGTTGGAGGGACTTCATTAGGTTCGCCTCCATCAAGAATGCCTCCACAGACATGCTGCCAGGCTTCATGGTCTTCACAGCCACCTTGGTATGCTTGTTGTACATGGCTGGGAAAAAAGCAAAATAGAACCTATTAAATAAAATAATTTCTCTCTTTTAAATGCTATAATTAAAGGGAACACGACGGTCGGGTAAGAGAGATAATCAATCTCATTTTGGACTACTCAAAAAAAGCTTTAAGATTTTCATATGATGAGTGATTTTTGAATGCCATGTCTGCCCTTTCGGCGATGTTAATGGCAGGAGAGGTTGTGATATATATTTTATTGGCTTACTCTGTTTGACTTAATTCAGCTGTTGTGTAATTTTTTATTTATTTAAATGTGCTTCTTAATTTTTGATATTGATAATTTTAGCAGTGTTGATAGTCTTGGCTGTTAATATCTTTTGTCTTTCATGACTTTATGTAGAAAATTCAAGAAATAATTGTTTTATTGTAATTTGTGTTGGCATGCTGTGCAATAAGGGGCATCATTGCTGAATACAGCAATTTCAAATTCTCATTTTATAACTGTGCAAAAAGGCATTCATTTATCTTCACCATTTATCAGGTACGTGTGTGGTAATCTGGTTTGTCCAATGTTGCAGCTTGTGTACACTGCCTAGTACCAGTGATTTTCAAGGTAAATGACCCATGCTAGACATGATAGGCTAACATATTAGATTACATTTACAGGAATAAGGTTTGCTACCCACCCATCCAAACCTCTCCAAACTGCCCAGCTCCCAGACGCTTATCCAGCTTGAGTGACTCTCGTGGAATCTCCCAGGCATCCTTCTCCCATGGTTTCTGAGGTTGTGCACTGATGCAAGGACTACTGAGGGTCTGACACAGCCCATCTCCCTGTTCTGAGAACACAATAAGCAATAAATACTTCAATTAGTCAGTGAAAGGGAATGGTTCTGGTTCTTTATAAATTTAACACAGAAAGAAACCCAAGTTGTAATTGGGTCAATGAGGTGATGTCTTAATATTCGGTCCAATTGTATTTTCTTTTGTTAAGTAATGTTTACATGTATGTAAAAAGATGCCATATGTATCTAGTATCCCCATATATGCACTCAATTAAACTTTTCACAAAACAGTAGTCATTTTTGGTTTGATTAAAGTGTC
>JAYDZF010000018.1:10150375-10165351 GCA_034509105.1 Microcambeva barbata | reverse complement strand
ATTCTACAACATGAGATCAGAGAGAGAGAAAAGTGGGTTAAAGTTACACAAGCATGCGTACAATAAGTAAAGGTTCCTAGTTGACTAGTAATGAATATTTGGATTTAAAAACACTAATTAACATCCAAGATACCGGAAAGGGGGGGGGGGGTGTTGTTGGGGGACACAATACTTAAAATGGACTTAGCTAGCTCGATCACATGTATCACACCACCTGCCAATACTACAGACTCCATCATCCCTACTGATTCCATCTGCCTCTATTACAGCCTAATTTCTGTACTAAGTATTTTGGTCCATTGTCAATAATAAAATTGTTTAATTTATCTTTGAATCATTTGTGTGGTATTTACCTAGTGGTTCCAAAGGCCCTTTATTGGCTTAGTGCCACCTCATAACAGAGCTAAAGGTGAATCTAACATTAAATATAGAACAGATCCCTAAACTAAGAAAACCAAAGCTAATGGCTACACTAGGCAAGAACTGTACATGGATTAGGACCTATGAACATAAGTACGTACAGTGCAGACATTAACAAAGAAAATCTGACAAAAAAATCAATATCGCAATGACAGGCATGAGGCTCAGATAGGAGTGACTGACAAGAGGACAAATCAAAAACAGGAAGCAGTCCAGCACAGAGATTCTGAAGACCTCGGTTCAAAACTCTTCATGACAATAGAAAATAACTGGGTAGGGATGACTGGACCAACTGGGTGAGGTCTTCAAATGCTGTGAAAATACCCAGGGTAGCAAACAATGGCACATATGCAGTAAGCATGGAGGTGTGAGTAGCAATATACCATCCTCAAATGCAATCAGGTAGCTTCAGCAGCAGAAAACAGATTGACCATGCAGTAAAATGCATAAATAGTAAAAAATGGTCCCTTCTCTTTTTGTTGGCTAGTATCCCCATACTGAAAGCTTTTAGGCACTAATAATCCATGTTCACATCACACCACACACAAAGCAGAGTTAAAAGCTGTGCACACACGTTTGTTTGTGCCTGCGTATGACTGGTAGGATCGATTAAGTGGTGAGAATTGCTTTTCCTCTTCCTGCCTGAACTCTTTGTCATCTGTAATTACATGTCATCCTTTTTAAAAGGCATGTTGAAGAAAAGCTAGGGATAAACTCATCATCTTACACTTTGGTACAAGGGTGCTGTCAGTTGATTAAAAGTGAGATGAGGTTTTAAAACAAAGAACAATTGTGATGCTCAGTACCAGCCAAATAACAGCAAGTAGTAGCATGAAAAAAGGCACAGTGATCCAGGGCTTACATTTGGGATGTTAACCAAAATAGATTTAGCTGTTTTAATAAAGGTGTTCTGCCAACAATGTGCAATAATTTATTTACTGTGTGACAGCATCAGTCACACCCTGATCAACGAAATATCCCTTGGTAATGTGCAAGCACCATCAATCACCCCAATTACATCAGTTACTAACCAGAGGTGGTAAGTACATGTAGGTACCTTACTTGAGTATTTTTGTCACTTATATATAATATATAATTATATATACATGTATATAATTATTTATTTTTCACTTTCTCTAAAACTGAAGCTCAGCTTCCCCTAAAATGTCAAAAAAGTAAATTGTCAAATATGTAAACATGTTAACATTTCATTGACTACAGATGCATTAGAATATGTTCATCTCAAAAACGAGTTCATTCAGACTAAGATACTTATCACAAACAAGTTTGTTAACTTCTGATACATTCCCATAGCATCAATGCATTTGTCCATACAAGCTGAGTGTCTATTCACTTCAGTGTGACTGCATGGAAGTTTTTTTCTTTATTTATTGTTTCCCCCATTGCTTTGAAACTCATCAGCCATTGGATACATTCCATTTTGTCCCACCCCTGGACACTTAGCATCTCTGGGGGTGAATAGAGCTGTGGTCAGGTCTGGACACTGAGTTTCTGCAAGACAATTGGAGGATCAGTCGAAGGGTGAATTCCATTTTGATTGACAGCTATTTTGAGATCTACACTGTCACTTAATCACTGGGAGCTTCAGTCCCATTGCAGATTTTGCGAGGGAAGTAGAAAGACAAACTGCAACCCATTTCTTGGTATTTGATTGGTGAAATTACTTGACCATTTCCATTGTGTAAATTAAACACACTCATATTTCCTAATTTGTACAATTGGAGGGCAGAATTTATCTATAAATAAACTGACACATTTTATGATGTACGCCAACAATGAGCTTTCCCTCTTTAAAAGACCATCAGCTGCAGTTTATATATACTTTTTGGACTGATGGGACCATGATGAACCTATACCAACATGGAAAAATAAAGAATCTGCTAATGATCCCAAACATACAATCTCATCTGTGAAAAAACAGTAGAGGTGATGGATTGAGTGTGCATGGCGTCTTCTGTTTGGCGTCTTCTGTCTGATTAATTTTCATAGAAAATGTCAGCAGTATAATAAACATTTTGTCTGTGGGTTTAAAAAAATTAACTAAACTAATTGGGAGATCCTTCATCTAGCAGCAAGATAATGACCCGGAACGCATGGCCAAAACTACAAAAGTGTTCATCAACTGTATGAAGTGGAAGGTATAATCAAGCTCTAGACTTAAACCTTAAATTACATGCATGCTATTTCCTAAACAGGCATAACTCCCTAAAAGAAACACCAACTGCAGGAGACTGCATTAAAAGTCTGGAAGAGCATCACAAAAGAAGAATGCAAAAGTTTAGTGATGTCAGTGTGTCACCGTCTGGATGCAGCTATTACAAGCAAGGGGCTTGCAATGATCTATTTCAAGTTTATCTCTTCCAATAGTTTTGCTCACAGAGATTATCAAGTTTGCTTCACTATTTACAATGACTTTAATTGGAAATGTGATTTCATACTTATAGCTTATTATTGCTAATAACAAGCTAATATGCAGATAAAGAGATCAAGTGAAAATAAATTGAATGGGACTGAGGCTGACAAAAATATAAATTACACTTTTTTCAAATTAATATTCCACATAGTGGTCATTTTGTTGATATGTTTTCTGCATGACTGTCATGATGTCACCAATGTTTATTTGCAATGAAGCCTCAGCCCAATATAAAGTAGAAAAACATATAGAAAAACCAAACAAGTTCTCATTAACAAAGTTTTCCTCTTAAAGAAAGTACACTCCACAAAGAAAACCAGAAAAGTCTGATGTCTGCATGAGGAGAAAAAGACGCGTCTGATGAAAGCAGACAGAGGACAAAGACGAGCTCTATAAGTTGGAAATGACAATCCTACTCAGTACAGCTCTACAGTTCACTGACAAGGTCATTCCTACAGGTCACAGACAGAAAAAAGGAAGAAAAGAGAGCAGGAACAGGATGAGGAAGAAAGAGTGATTTTTGGAGTATGTGGTGGATCAGAGAGAGGTCAGCTTTCTCACTGAGTGGAAAAAAGCTGGAAATCTCAGGTGTGTTTGATCTGACAGCTCAGATTCTCAAACACTGCCTTCATTATCCATCACAGAGAGAGAGAGAGAGAGAGAGAGAGAGAGAGAGAGAGAGAGAGAGAGAGAGAGAAAATCTTTTAAACTGTTTTTTTATTATACACCTGGGCATTGTATGGTCACCGAACCACATCCCGCGCCTTGGTTGTTGCTCATTTAGAATGGACTCCTATTTAAAACGTTTCAGTTTTGCATCTAGCTTTACTGTAAAGTGTTCTAGAACCAACCTGAAAGTGATAAAAATTATACAGTTGTAACAAGATGTGGACACCCACACCCTCATTATTTTCAAATTTGGCTTGGCAGTGATGTTTTCAGTGATTTGCTATTACAGTCCTCTAAAGATAGTATGCAGTAAGACAGCAAGGCAGTTCACAAGGTTTAATAACACACCCCATATACACAGTGAAGGGGCAAATTAATACTATTTACATTAGTCCCAGAAACCATTAATATCCTTCACATTGTTATGGTTTTCAGTTCAGTTCATTGTCTTTAACCCCTTATCCTAATTAAGGTCAGGGAGGGGTGCTGGAGCCTATCCCAGCTCTTCAACGGGTGCAAGACACAAGGTAACACCCTGGATGGGGTGCCAGTCCAACGCAGGTCTCTATGGGACAATTCAGTTTCTCCAATCAACCTGGTAGCATGTCTTTTGACTGTGGGAGGAAACCGCAGTACCCGGAGCAAACCCACACAGACATGAGGAGAACATGCAAACTCAGCACAGAAACCACCTGGGGATTGAACCCAAGACCTTCTCGCTGTGAGGCAACAGAGCTACTCACTAAGCCATCGTGCCGCCCTTTATGGTATTATCGTGGCAATATATGAGTTCTCATGCATTTTAAGGCCAAAGTCATTAATTATGACTTTAAATATTAATGCAATCAGCTAAATGTACCTTACTTACCAAATATGCTTGCATAAATGACAGTGCATATATAACTGGTCAACATTAGTACACCAGTACATTAGTATACCAAGCTGGTCTGGGTTAAGTGGTGTAATAAAGTAATGGAGATAACTAAAGTGTTTTAGCTGTAAAGAAAACTTTTTTCAAAGACTTTCTTTCACAAAACTGCTTTGTTAACAGTAATACTGTATTTTCATGATGAGACGAGAATCATCTTTCTCAACGTTATGACTGAAGCAATGAAACTCAAAAAAGGGGTTTTGACATTATTTTGGTGTATTTGCAGTGTATTATGTGGTTTTTGTACCTGTCCGATCTGTTCACAGGGTGTCTGGTACTCTGCACGCTGACACAAGTCTTTGACTCTCTGGTATTTTGGAAGGTAGTTCTCCTCCTGTGCTACATCCTTCCCATCGTCCATGACTTTGTGTAATAGTTTACTACAAAGGGGATAAACAATGTTATTGTGTTATTCCATTACAGATCATGTAATAGATGTTATGGTCAGAAGATAGAGGTGCATTGATAATAACACAGTAGCTAGTATGCCCGTATGTACTGTCTGATTTAGCAGTGGTAGCTCTGAAAGTCTGAGCGAGGCCTTAACCCTGTATTGCTTGAATTGTATGGGCCTGATGCCATTTATCAGTGGTATCTCAGTGGTTAAGGAACATGTCTTGAAATTTTAAGGTTGTTGGTTCAAGCCCTAACCATTGCCATGCTGCCATTGTTGGGCAATGGTATCTCAGTGGCTTAGGTACATAACTTGTTTTCGTAAGGTTGTTGGTTCAAGCCCCACAGCTGCCAAACTGTCATACTTGGAAAGTGGTATCTAAGTGGTTGAACAGTGTTGGTTCAAGTCCCACAAATGCCAGGTTGCCATTGTTGGGACCTGAAACAAGGCTCTTAACACTTGGTTTCTTACATTGTGAGTATCTTTGAATAGAAGTGTCTGCTAACAGACACTACACACACACACACACACACACACACACTCGATGATGACTCACCCTCTCTCCACCAGAAAGGAGTCCCTCCACAATTTTCCCTTCTTGTTAACCTGGAACCTGATATTAGGATTAAGAAGAGAAAATCGATTGGAGCGTATAGTCACTGATCACCGCTGTGTACCACTCACCCTAAAATGAGAATCCTTAAAACGCTGACTAAATGCAACAGGCTCAGTCAGAAATTGAAAACGAAGGAGGGAGCGTGAGAAAAACGCTTCAGGGTCAAATGCTTTGAATGAACAGAAATTGAACTGCATTTCATCTCTGATGGAAAAGAAAAATGATGGAAGAAAGCTGTGTAAAAGCAATAAATAGTATCCAGGGCTATTTTTGACCTTCAGTAAAGTTAAGAACTATCAACATGTTTTAGGTTGCCCTGATCTTTGCAGAAGAGATAAATATATCAAAGGGCATTGGTAGATTCTGTGTTCCGATTATTTCATCTATTTCAGAGCATGTATCTATTCTATGTCTGTGTAAGAACATTAAATAGAATTGTGAGTTTTTAACTGTTTTGTATTCACTTTTTATTCCAGCAGCTGCCAAAAGGATGAAAGAAAACCTCCTGCCTCTTTGGCTGCCTCAGGCTTTGCAAAAAGGAATTGAAAACAACTACAATGCAATCGATTTGAATAAAAATGCATCTTTTATTCCTGTTTCTAAATGCATTAGAGATAAGACAGAGAGCCACTAGAGAGGCTTGCAGGGACTCATTAAGATCCTGGGAAGTTTGCCCAGGTATCTGGAGCCTTGCTGACTGCTGGAGGGTGCGTGGGGGAGGATCCATAGAGAGATTACAATTGAGGTGGTCCCATAGATCATTAATTGGGGAATAAAGTGTGGGGAATTAGGTGAGCCGTGAAAGTATCTGGAAGTCTTGGTTATGCAATTTGTAAGAAAAAAGAAAATAAAAAGTAAAAAGTATTTATAGTAAAAAGTATTTATAGTTAGCATGACAATATTCTGACAACTGACCATTAACTTGTCTAAGACTACATTTTGAAGCCATTGGAATTATGTAGATGATGTCCACACTTTTTGGCCAACAGACAACATTTCTCTGGGACTGATTTCCAAGATTTTTGGGGAAGATTTAGTGAGTTTAGGCTCTGATTGGTTTTTAAGCAGTACACTACAAAACTTGACAGTGCTGTTGTGTATGTATTCTTGTTTGATTCTCCTCAACAGGTTGTGGTTGCCATGATCTGAATTTACTTTTTATTATGACACAATTGCAGTGTAGCCTAGTGGTTAAGGTAAAAGACAAGGTCACTGGATCAAGACCCACCACCCAGTGGTCATTTCCATTTTTTCTGAGAACAACTTGGAGTGGTGGTGATGGCAGATGGCAGCAAACTATTTGGACAAATTCAATGTTTCCTCTGGTTGCTATTCAGATTACAGTTGCTATAATCAAGTAAACATGGCCAGAAAAATGTATAACGTCCTAAAAGCTTAGTGTGTTAAAGAAAATTGAAACCAAAAACAACTGTCCCACATTATAAATGTAATTATAAATAATAGTATGAGCATTCCGAGTGACATGCTGTGTACCTGTTCATCATTCTGTCAGTATCAAGCAGTTTCAGGATGGACTTGCCGTCCATGTCTGGGGGAACATCAAGCCCAGCAATGTCTAGTATGGTGGGGGCCAGATCAATGTTCAAAACCATGTGAGGATTTCTGGGTAAACAGAAAATGTTTAAAATTGTTTAGTTCATAATAATACAATCTATAATTAATGACACCCTCTTAATTATACACAAAAAGATTAAATGAAATTTTCAATTTATACCCTTTTTTAGCCTCTGCAGACCCCAGCCATAACCTTCAAAAGCCTCAGAATATCATGTAGCTTCTTAAACAAACACTTAGTTGCTTCTTTCAACATACTAGAGACAGCGCTCCCTTGCACAGATGCATCAACCAGCCAGTAACTATATGGGACCTATTTGACCTTCCCTTGCTAATGCACTGCAAAATTCATGTTTGTTCCTCTTAACTAAATGCTCCAAGTAGAAGTGTTTCTGCACATCATGGCTTCTTCATTACAGATTGCTTTAAGCTGGATCCTTGTCAGCAACATGAGATGCATTGCCAAAGTATCGGAGCTTCTGGTAGTATTCCTGAGAAATCTTAGACTATTACTTATGATCACATATATCACTAATATTCTTGGAATTGTTGGCAACAAGTGCTTAAGTCCTACCAAATATTTTCTCATCTGACGTTGATGGATTTCGATGTATGCTTCAGCACATTGGGTGGCTGGTATAGGTGCCTGTCTAAAATGACACTTCAACTTTCAACTATGTATTCTAGCTACACTTGGCTGTACAATTAATTTAACTGACTACAAGGCCAGCACATTGGGGGGGAAAACATTTTAAAGAAATCTAACTGTAAAGATCTCTGGTTGACACGAACTACAGTATATTTCCTTGTCTTTGGGTCTGTTTTTTCTATCCCTCAATGAGCTTAAAATAGCTAATCCGTCTAGTCTCACTCCCTTGTGGTGCTCATGGCTGAGGTCAGTTCCATCTCATAACGATTTCATTCACTGACAGAGTTTTTAATGCATTTTAATAATTAAATAAAGGAATTAAATAAATGAAGCTGTTTTGCCCTTGCTATCTTGCTCTGTGGCTGTCTCTGTCTCATAGGTCTCATAAGGTTTTCATGAGAGAGCTCAGCTGCTACTAATCATAGCACACACTGCCAGACACACTGACGCAGAGAAATTGTTGCAACGTTATTCAATCCCCACTGACAATTAGGTTTATTAGCAACGTTTCCAATCTTCCAGCTGTTTGCAACAAACCAATATAGAAAAACTATTAAAATACCTCAACACAACTAATTTAACAAGTAGTTTCTCCAAATTAAACACCAAATGACATCATTATGAATACAGCAGTCTCATTAGGCAGGCCCTTTTTAATATTGTTGCAATTGTTGGAGAGCAGATTTGCTGTTATAAACTACTGTATACCACAACACTGGTTTCTGAAAACTTTCCAGAGGAATCGTTTAATATTTCTGATACTCTTGGGTTTGTATAACCCACCAAAAATTTGTTGCACAGATTGGGCACTCCAGAATCTCTCTAATAAGTAATGGCCAATCTGGCTAAGTGAGATATTCCACAATATTACATTTATAGAAGGCACAACTGGCAGCCACCAAGTCTGCTGTTTGAAAAAAGTCTAAACTAAGTGGGTGTATTCTCATGTGAAACCACCATGGGTGAAAAGAAGGGTTTGAGGGACTGCGCACATGTCGGATTGCTCTTTGATAGGCAATTAGGATTCCAAGCAGTTGAAGGCTAATTAGCAGAGATGGATTGGGGGAAATGAGAAAATATGTAAATAAATGTAAAGAACAACACTGCCTGAGAAATGAATTGTTGTCTGACATTACGTGTAATTATAGGTGCTGGTCATAAAATTAGAATATCATGATTGTAAGTTGATTTATTTTAGGGATTCCATTCAAAAGTGAAACATGTATATTATATTAAATCTTAACACACAAGTGCCACAATGCACCATTCCTCAAATCCCTCTGTGCTAATGTCTGTGAAGTTTGCAGGATAGTCTAAATGCTCATGCTAACCCTTGTCAGGTATGAATGTATTGTAAGTTGGTGTACCAGGCACTGAAATACCTGCTGGTAATACCCTGTTCTCAGATAGAGTTGCATACGATCGTGGTGTTCCTTCATGTAAATTCACTCCAGGTGGAAATTTATTATGGTCTCTTCTATGGCTAACTTGAAATGTCATGCCAGGCTTGACCTGTGTGCTGCAAGGTTTTATCCAGATGGGGTCAGGGTCCGCATCCACAACAGAAATTGCCAGGATGTGCGCTGTGCCCTAGAAGTCATGAGGAGGCACCTCTGCTGGTGCTGCTCATGGTATCCACAGCTCGTGCTTTTTTTAAAAAAAACTCTTTTTCTGAGAACTGGGTTGTCACGTGTCAATTTGTTGGTGTAATTTTTGTGTCTTTCATTTGTTATTTTGTTTCTGTTATTTTGTCTACATCTTATATTCTCCCTAACGCTTGTAGCTTTTCAGCTGCAGCTTTTTTCTACCTTAGCTAAGAATCCTGCAAATTGGGCTCATTGTCAGATCTTGCAGGTGCAGAGAGGTGTGACCCACCTGATTACAGGATAAAAAATGAACCCAATTTGCAGGATGTTTAAGCAAGGAAGAACAATAAAACCTGGAGAATGAGAGCAGAGAGCACATTAGAAAAAGTACTGGCATCACAAGGTGCATGTGATCCTGTACAATGTGATTTAAACTGCATTGCCATTATAAGAAAAAAAAACACACTAAGTAATCCTTCAAATTAATAATGTTTTTCCTTATTAGTCAAATCATCCACTGTGTAATTGAGGGTTGAAGTTATTCTTTGGCTGGTGAACATACTGTTCCTGCTCAAGGGTCTCTCAAGGTTTTGTGTTCTTTAGACCTCCTGGGGTTTTTGTGCATTGTCCTTTAATTAAAAAAAGTATAAATGCTATGCCATACCAGTTTTGTGAAATTTAAAGTGTAGTGTAGCTATTGTGCCAAATAGGGTTAAAGTAATTTGTGTGATTCACCAATTTGCTATTACACACATACTTACATAGTTCCTCCTTCCACGCTGGGCCCTCGTATATAGAATGGTACCCGTATATCAAACTCATAGGGCATGGATTTGCCTTTGACCAGCCCGAACTGGCCGATGTGGTAGCCATGATCAGATGTGTAGATAATATATGTGTTGTCCAGCTCACCAGTGTCCACCAGCATGTTATAAATCTGCACATAATAAAAATAAAACACATTATAATGTGATGACACTGACAAATTATAAATTGCAAGCCACATGGGCTTTACATACCGCAGCTCAGACATCAAAGGCCGCTAGAATACGCACAGTGCTCCATGTGTAATTAATAAACCAGTCAAAATCCACAATCCCATTACACCATATGTTCAATATGACTTTCAAAAATAGATCTAGATTCTAGGTAAAGCAATCCACAAATGACCACAGTGTCATCTGAAGTGATCTGCACAGCACCATCTGCTTAAGTTAGATTCATTATACAAGACGGAATGACCTAGAATGGTAAGAAAATTCACTTTTTGTCTAATTTCCCCAATGCCTTCATTTTAGTTTTGCATTACACTGTGAGTGCTTTAACCCATTACAGATTGAATTTGGTATATATTCACACCTTTTCCAAATGTATGAACAAATTACACTGTTGTATCACATTATTATGTCTTACTTTTTAATGTTAAGTCGTGTTTATTGAGCTGGCTTGGTGGGTATATAAGAGGGTGAAGGCATGCACAACCGACTGATAGAAGACAGGAATCCCCTGGACAAGGTGCCACTTTAGTGCTTCAGTCCTCCCATCCATCAAGACATACATGTCTGTGTAGATACCTGACCAGTCCATATCACCACTGAGATATGAACTTAGTTCTTAGAACTATTTCGCCCATTACAGATTTTTTATGTTGTTACACATTTGTAAAACGTAAATGTTTCAGATTATCAAACAATAATGGTAGCACTGATTTAAAGTCAGGTATGTTTGTGGGCAGCCCCGTGTTTTTAGTGTGGTGGAACATGCTGCTGCTGCATGTATAGGTCCCCAAGCCAAACTATTGGAACACAACCGCAACAACAGTCCTGGTAAATAACTGTAAGGCTTAAAGTCAGGTGACCATATATGTATTATATGCTACTAGTAAACGATGAAGTGTTTAAAAGAACAAACGAACTTGCAGTTAACATTAAGGACTGTAGTAGAAAACAGCTGCTTGCTAACATATTAGCTCCAATGTTATAAACTAGGGATTCACCGATGCTGCCATAGATGTGAATCCCTGCGGATGTTTTACTTCTTAGGTCCGGGGATAAAACTAACAGCTCTAAACTTCAAGCATTGAAGCCAAACGTAACAAATGAAAGAGTAAACAAAACAGAACAGAGCTGCTGTGTTAACAATCATTATAAGTCTCTTTCTCTTTCTGAGTCCCTAATCCTTCTAAAAGAACTGCAAACCCCAATTTTACTACAACACAATAAAAGCTCAAGCATAAAATGAGGCACACTTTGTAATTGCAGCTAACATGTCAGCTGTGTGAAGATTGAGGGCTACATTAATCCACCCTGCTCACAGACAGCACCGTGCCCAGAGACACAGAGCTACCCTGGCGAAGCCCAGAACGATGTATGACATTTGTTCAGCAGCCTGGTTTAGTTCATGCAGACAAAAACTGGGTTTCCTTTCAACTTTTTTTGCATTGATTAAAAATCAGCTCAAGAATATGCACATCTGTGACATTAGCCTAATAAAGTGACATTTTGGTTTTTATTCATAAAGATGGTTAAAGTCGGTGTACAATAAATATAAGTTCAGAAATGTTGTAGATACACTTGTTATTGTGACATTTTAGCATGCAAATAAAGTGGAAAGCTAGATATCGGCCCTAAAAATTGGTTGCATATTGGCTGACCCTGACTTATAAACATTACCATTGGAATTGTTTATTAAAAACTCCATATCGGTCGATCTATAGTTATCTAGCGTGTATATAATCATTTTGTAGCCATTATTCGGCAGACATATAATGTGCATGTGTTCCTGAATGTGCTGTTATTCACCTTCTCCACACTGTCATCCACCGAGAGCAATGTCTGCAGCCGTTTCCTTTGCAGCATGTTCGTAAACTCCATGTGGATGGGCTTCATCGGGCCGGTGTACCGCATGATCCAGTGCTTGTCCGGGTTTGGAGCATAGTTATAACTAGGAGTACTAAACAGAAAAGAAACAATGTTTCATATTTTTGGTTTAGAAGAAAAGTTGAAAAATAATTATTATATGTATTGCTGTTGCATTGTCGTCGGTCTTTTATTACATCTCATACGAGCATAACAAACACATACTTTCTTTAGTAGGTTCCCCAAACATGCTTAGACTTGCATATTTCCATAAATATTCAGCTCCATTCTTGGAACGTAAAATCTCGAAGACGTCCAAGTGGAATTAGTCACCACAGCATTTGTTGACATAGAGTGTGAAGTGCAACAGGCCGGGCTGATAATTCCTTGCCTTATAAAGCTCATAACTGACAAATGGATTTAATATTACATCAGGTAATTATGAATACACTGGCTGGCTAAAAATGTTTCTACTGTTTCTGCCATATCTGTATTGTTCACATTCACTAAACGTTTAATTTAAGCTTAAGCCCTTTAAACGCTTTTGATTTATTTGTCTTTTATTTGGTCAGGATTAAGAAGATGACATTAGAAAAGTGACATTAGAAAGGTAAAGTCTGGATCTAAAATTGTACTAAATTATGATTATAAGAACACATTCTGTTAAATACTAATATACGCTAGCTTCTAGAATGCACAAACCATTGCGTTTAGTGCCGGTCCCTTTACTGGATGAATAGGGAGGGTCACCCAGATGTTTAAAATCTTGGCACTTCTGCATCCACAGACCTGGTTGGGATCAACAGGCAGTTTCATTTGGCTTGATACTAAGTATAAAAACTTGAGACGAGAAAAGTAATGCAGAGTTTGAGGCAGAGAGTTTTAAAGCTTAGGAGCTATGGCACTGAAACTTCTGCTACTCATTAAAGAGAGTCTACTGAGAGGCGTAGACAGGAACACACCACCAGAGGATCTTACAGGCCAAAAAGGAATGTAAGAATGCAGTTTCTTTCCAAGAAAAAAAGCAGAAGTTTGTATTTGATATGTGACATTACCAAGATCCTGTGGAGTGACATATGAAATTAATTACGTGTGTTGTATTAATTAGTTTCATATGTCACTCCACTGGATCGGGCAGAAATAGTTTTTAACACTTCAGTTTTAATTACGGGTGACATTGCTTAAGCAAATTAACAGAGAGGTGAAGGGAAGGAAAATAAGTGGTTGAAAAGCGTGTACAAGCAATAGGGATGACTGCACCGTGGAGAGGATTGTGAGACAAAGCCCATTCAAAAATGTGGGGGAGATTCACAAAGATTGGACTGAAGCTGGAGTCAGAGCTTCAAGAACCACCACACACAGACCTATGCAAGACATTCCTTGTGCTAAGCCACTCTTGAACAAGAGACAGCACCGGAAGTGGACTGAAGACAAAAAGGAATGGACCGCTGCTGAGTGGTCCAATGTTATGTTCTCTGATGAAAGTACATTTGCATTTCCTTTGAAAATCAAGGTTCCAGTGTCTGGAGGAAGAGAGGAAAGGAACATAATCCATGTTGCTTGAGGTATAGTGTAAAGTTTCCACAGTCAGTGATGGTTTGGGGTGCCAGGTATTGGTATTGGTCCATTGTGTAAAAATGGACCAAGATCAACACAGCCATCGACCAGGAAGTTGTAGAGCATGGTCTTAAGTAATATTCTAATTTTCTGAGATACTAAATTTGGGATTTTCATTAATTGTCAGGTATAATCATCAAAATTAAAAGAAATAAACATTCGAAATATATCAGTTTGTGTATAATGAATGAATATAATAATAATAAAACTTTCACTTTTTGCATTGAATCCCTAAAATAAATCAACTTTTTCATGATATTCTAATTTTATGACCAGCACCTGTAATTACATTTAGTGTAAGAGAGCAATTCATTTCTCAGTCAGTGTTGAATTGGTTATATTATTCAATTGAACACAAGGGGTGAAGGTATATTACTCTATTCAACACAATCATGAGGTAGGGTTACATTATTCAGTCTATTTAAATCATGAGGTAAGGTTTTCGATTATTCTATTCAACCCTCGTATGATTTTTTTTACATTTATTTACATATTTTCTCCCTTTTCATTAATCCAGCACAGCTAATAAGCCTTCAGCTGCTTGTTATCCCAATTGCTTATCAAAGAGAGAATATTTGCTCACTCCACACCATTGCAACATGTGCGCAGTCCGTCAAACCCTTCTTATCACCTATGCTTCAGTGGATTCACACAATAATACACCCACTTAGTCTAGACTTTTTTTCAAACAGCAGACTCGGTGGCCAATTCTGTCTGCTGCAGGCACTGCCAGTTGTGCCTGCTATAGGTGTAATGTTGTGGAATATCTCACTGGGTCAAATGTGACAAAATGAGGAGAGTTGTTTTTTTAGCGCATTTTCACATAGTGAAAAAAAAGTTGCTATTGTACTCGGTATGTCCGTATATGTATGTGTAAGTTGATGGACACCGTTCTTGGGCACTACACTTTAATAAGAGCCCACAAACTATATATTTTTTGAATAGGTCTCATAAATCCTGATATGCACGACTAAAAAAAAAAAATGAAAAAAGAACTTTTTTGCTCGAAAGGGGGCCTAAATGAGGTTTTGGGGTAAAAATCTGAAACTAAAATGGCTATCATAGACACTGATCATAGACCAATTGTTTTGCGGTTTTCGCTGTGAAAAACTGATCTAAGAAATAGAAAATGTGCTGTATGTACTGATTTTTTTTTTTAATCTACGAACTAGAATAAGAATTTTAATATAATATATCAATACTACTCATTTTGGCCAAATACATAAA
>JAYDZF010000018.1:10062751-10074162 GCA_034509105.1 Microcambeva barbata | reverse complement strand
TGTAACACTGTGTTTCTATTGTATTTTAGAGTATTTATATTATATTTGTGATATTTTGTGTATATGTGTAAAACATCTGAATTATTAAACATTACCCTAAAATTTCTGCAATGCATTAGAAGGTTTCTGTAGATCTGATCTAATCTATAATGGGGAAAACAATCCTTCAACATCCACGTAATTAAACTCAAACCACTCCAAGAACCACGGTACCACTGTATTTTTTTGTAATGGGGAAGTGTTTAGTCTTTGTCTCATATCATTAATTCATGGGAAACTCCCAAATATGACACCAGTTGGCCCGTCCACACAGACGAAAGTTCAGCAAACTGCCAAAAATGCAGGGAGGAAAAGTTTTTAATGGACGTGGAGAGATAACCGTTAAATGAAAAATGATCTTCTGAACCAGGCAAAATGAGCATTTTATTCCAAACTTGCTGAAGCGTGCTGGCATGGGATCAGAAAGCATCAGCAATAGCCAATGTGTCAAGCGGCAAATAAGACCAAAGATAATAGATTATACAGATAATGACGACGAATTAAGCAGACAGACAGACGATGAAAGTGCTGAAATCTTCAATTCCAACACAGAATATATAAACAGATCAGGTATAATTTTCTCGCTTTATGTATATGAGAAGTATTTTATTTCCCTCCCCTAGTGTGATTCTCTGCCCATTCATTTTATAGAGGTCTGTGTAGCCTAAGAGACACAACAAATCCTTCTGAATGCCAGTCTTTAAAAAAACACCTCAACATATCAAACAATTTTTCTCTGAAGCTACGCCTTAGACACACACTTTTCTCTGACAGCTTCTCAATAGATTATACTTTTTCCTGCTTCTCTTGGTGATAGAACATGACAGATGCCCTTTTTTGAGGCATATCCAAGATATACGTGTCCACAAAGGAGTCCACACACTACCTCCTCCATTTCTTTCAGACTTCACTGACTCGCTCTATACTAACTCAGATACGTTTGATGGCTGTTTCACTTCATCGTACATCCTTTTGTGAAAAAGCTTATAGCTCAGGCATCCATATCCTCTCGAACATGCCATTCCCATTACAGCCGCTTCAAATCAATTCTTCTTTTATTTTTTTCCCTAGAGGGATCCCTAAACATCCTTGACCAAGGCCATAGAAGGGTGACCTTTCACATACCAACTGATCCAGAACCTACAGAATGTGATGGGGATTAATAGCGCCTTTATGATTCGTTCATGCTGAATGCATTTACTGTAACAGTCACTTTTTTGATGCTATAGATGCAGCAAGACAGACAAGAGAACTTAACAGCTAGAAATACATGTACTCTGTGTTTATAGTTAAAACAAAATACCTTTTATACAACCCCAATTCAGAAAAAGTTGGGACAGTAAGAAAAATGAAAATGCAGTGTTCCTTACATTTGCAGACAATTTATTATGTTAAGAAATGTTATGCTTGTCTGGTAAACTTAACTGCATTGGTCAATAAACCAGGTTTGCAACACATTCCAAAAGGCAATTTAGGACTAGTAATCAAATAAAAATGATGTGATCCCAAACAGGAGATTATAACCTTGCCTTACTATAAAAGATGCCTCCAGGAAAGGCTTAATCTTTGATTTGATGAAAAGAGGATCTCCTGCTTGTCAATAATGTACCTCAATATTTCTTCCTCTACAGTGCATAATATCATTACATTGTTCAAGGAATCGTGAGGGATTGTAGTGTGTAAAAGCCAAGCCTGTAATCTACGATCCCTCATATGGCATTGCATCAAAAACAACCACTCAACAATAGCTGATTTAAGCACGTTGCTGTCATTATTTAGTATATTACACTGTGTATAATTATACTGTCAGCAGGGTGTTAATTAAATTGAATAATTAAAATGTTTAGGTGCAGTTTGGAACTACCATCTTACTCACTGTCTGTCACTGACAAGTGTTTAACATTCAAGGTAAAGACTGCATAGTAAAATAAAAAAAAATGGTTTAAGCTTCACATTTTAATTAAAGAACCCTGGAATGAGTCTACATGGCTGGAAAGATTCTTTGAAGACGTTTCAGGATAAAGAATAGTTGTTGAACAGTTAAGCAAAACATGCATAGTAGAGTTTATTTCATGGCAATTATGTATGTCACGATAATAAATGTTAAGTTTATGCCATTTACTCTTCGTGCATGTGCTAAATTTAGCATATATAATCTGCATACAGAGCTGAATGGCATTAAAAAGAGACAAATTACTATGGCCAGATGACTGGGATGAGGTATCTTTAAAACAGCAAGAGATGTTTCACAGGAAGACAGGGTACCTCTCCACAGACAGTAATTTAAGGAGGGTTGTTAATGTCAGAGGACATGAAGGGTATATCATGTGGAATAGACCAATAGAAAAGTGGCCCAAACGACATATCATTTTGATAATACTATAGAACTTTGTATATGGCAATGCAGTTGCAGGTCAATCAATCTACTGATAACTCCTGTCCAGAAATGGGGACTCATTTGAAATGACTTGCCTCAATGTAAGCAAGTTGACTGGTCTGATGATCTTGTGAATGACCATGCATGTGTGTCATTAAATGGAGAAAATATGCACCCAGATGCACTGTAGGCAGAAGGTTAATGACCTGCTGGAAATGTCCTTGTAAGAGATAGGAGACGGACTGAATATTAAGGGGGGTGGTAAAATAATAATAAAAACTAATATTAGAACAGCAATTCTGATTTGTGTTTGATGAAAGTATAGAATGTGGTTCGGATTGGAGTCCATTTCTGTGGCTCCTGTCTGTATTGCATTCCTTTCTCTCTCTGCACATTTCATTACTGACTGCTTAAGCAGCACTTCTCTCATCTCCTTGCTGTCAAACACCATCATGTCATCCTCGCCACATTCGTCTTTAGGTGTGTGTGTGTGTGTGCTTTTAATGAATTTTCAATCCTATTCTCTCCACCACACTGAGGTAATTATTATTGCTCCAGTGTCCGTATTAAAGTGTGAAATATTAATTCAACTCAAGAAAGAATGCTTTAACTTTACTTTTCCAATATGTATCATTTAATCTCTCTGGAACACATTGAACTTGAACAGACACACACACATACATTAATTTTCATAAATGCCCAAACTCATTTTTCTGTATTTGTTTTGTTTACTACTCCAAAAATGAATTTGTATGGTGCATCCGGAAAATAACATTCTTCATAATATATACAAAAAAAGCACATGTACCTTAATATTCACAGCATTTGCTCAATACATTGTTGAAGCACATCTGGCAGCAGGTAGGTTGAGGTAGGTTCTCTCATTCTTCTTTGCAGAATATCACAAGCTCCATCAGGTTGGAGAAGGAGCATTGGTGCACAACCGTTTTCAAATCTCTCCAGAGATGTTCAATAGGGTTCAGGTCTGCGCTCTGGCTGGGCTACTCAACATTCACAGAGTTGTCCTGAAGCCACTCCTTTGTTATCTTGGCTGTGTGCTTAGGGTAATTGTCCTGTATATTGCTGCATTCATCATGCCATTTCCTGCTGCCAATGAACAACACCACTGCATGATGCTCTCACCACTATGCTTCACTGGATGGTGCTTGTCAGGTAATGGTGCCTGGTTTTCTTGAGACATGACACTTTACATTCAGGCCAAAAATATAAACTTTCTTTCATCAAACCATATATTTTTATGTAGGTTTCTTTTGGCAAACTCCAAACCAAGCTGTCTTTTGGCTTTTACTGAGTAGTGGCTTCCATCTGACCACTCTACCATACAGGCCTGATTGATGCAGTGCATCAGAAATTGTTGTCCTTGTGGAAGATTCTTCTCTTTCCACAGAGCAATGCTGAAGCCCTGTCAGAGTGACCCTTGGGTTTTTAACTCATTGGCTGGGCAGCCTGCTCTAGGAAGAATCCTGGTAAGTTCAAGCTTCTTCCATTACGCATAATGGGCGAGACTGTGCTCGTTATGAACTTCAATACTGCAGAAAATGTTCTGTATTGACAGGTGTTTGCCTTTCCAAATCATGTCCCAACAAGTGGATTTATGACAGGTGGACTCCAATCAAGTTTTTCAAATCATTTTACTTGAGTGTATTTTGTACTAAGAATTGCTATTTTCTGAATTGTAAATAATATCAGTTACTGAGTAAAAATATGTAAAAATATGTAAAAAATATGTCTGATTCATGTATGTATCAATCATACATACATGAATCAGACAGTTCATTAATGATTTCTCTGTCTCCTTCCAGCTGTGACAGTGTTGGGCGGAGATCGGGATGGTGAGAAATCCTTAGTGACATGTTCATGCAGCGATTTTTGTACTACTTTGGAAGAACAGTCGGGCGATGTGCACTTCTGACATTTTCTGCTGAGTAATATCAGTGGCCGCTATTTTCACAACTACCATCCATTGGACTTGCATGTTAACAGCATTTAGATAAACAATGATGGAAAACACCACCTTTCAACAGACACTGCGGTAGCATTGAAGTCATTATTTATACTTAGGGCATGAATATTAGAACTTCTCACTCTAATAACTCTTACTGCTTACTGCAATTTATCATCTTTAATTAGTGTTGGACAGCAACTGGGTATGCACATGAATGCAAAAGTTGTTCTTCTGAGTGAGGCGATGAGTCAGGTTCTTACAGAAATACTTCCACAAGACCCTACTGTAGTAAATGAAATACAATTATTTTTCTGCATACCCCAGCTTGTTTGAAAGCTTGGGTCAGAGCACAGGGTCAGCTATTATATAATTCCCCTTGAGCAGACATTGTTAGTAGGTATTCTGAAGGACCCAACAGTAAAGTAAAGTAAAGCCTACAATGGAGACGAGTTTAAACTGACCATCTTGGGAATGACAGCCCAAAACTACCAACTAGGCTACAACTGTCCCAATAAAGTAACAACAAAGTAGAAAATAGTCCACAGATGCAGATCTGATTGAACCCTTACAACAAAGGAATATGTAGAAAACACACTATATAACTTAAGTGCTTAGTAAATGTTGAAACTAGAGATAGATGTTTAAACTGACAGGTAAAGTTTTTTTTTCCACCACGTGGAAGCTAGTACAGAAAATGTAGAGGTGAAATTACTGCAATTGAGTAGTTTTTTGTACCTGTACTTTCCCTTTAGATTTTACAATCTGAAAATTTACTTACTGAAGTATGATGATGTTTAGCATTTCAAAAAGCAGATGATGTTTAGCATTTCAAAAAATAATGAACCATTATAACCTACACTTTAAAATGATCATTATAGAGGACAAATTATTTTAGCTCACATGTCTTTAAAAAAAGAAGTGAATCACTGGTGGGCTTGGCAATGGTATCTTTTAGACTAGAAAGAAAAACCTGCCAATCACTCTTTTGACAGCAAGCTAGATGTGTTGGGAGAAAGTCGGCCTATTGATATTCAATCTGCTTTAGAAATAATATACAGTATATTACCTAAGTAAAAGTTCATCAAATCAGTGGATCAGAAGTTGCACCGTACACATTTCAGGGTTTTCTAATGTTATACTTTGGACCAAAAGAACTATTACAGTTTTGTATCTTCGTGTTTTTGGACTGTGGGAAGAAACTTGAACTCTTCTAGAAATTACACACAAACATAAAAGGAACAAGCATACAAACTCCACACAGAAAGAATGCCAGACCAATCCACCTGGAAATCAATCCCAGAACCTTCCTGCTGTGAAGCGACCTAGCCACATAAATTACTAGCGAGGATTTGTGCTGTTCGTACCGATGTTCATTTTTAGCAAAGCATTGATCAGCTATTCCTGATGAGATGAAAAGAAAGTTACTCAGTTCCAAGTAAAATGCTGAGAATCTCACAGTGGCTGTGGTAATTTAATGTAAAAAAGTTCAAATACTAAAGAATTGACACCAACACTAAACTTCTTTCAGGTATTACTGGTTGTAGATGCTCTGAATTGCTGAAAGTCTTTGAGCATTGTTTTAGTACATCAAGCACTATTTACACTTGATTACTTCCACTTCAAATACAAAAATAAAAGTGTGATCAAGCTGAGTAGCACAACATTGCTTCCAAGTGAACAATGGCACTGTTGGCACAAAGGCAGTTTTACCCCTTTGCATGTGAATGTGCCCTGCTTGAAACACATTTGATTGTATTCTATGCTCAAAACTAGTTAAAATCAATGGCTATGGTAGCGTTGGCTGGTTATTTTTTTGAATTTGTAGGCAATCATCATTGTTTTGAACTGCTTAGTACAGGAAGTTAGTGAAAAGAGGAGTGGAGTTGGTTGCAAAGAAGGTGAGAACCAAGATGGTGTAGTTGCATGGGTTGTATAGTGGACATGGGATCATCTGACAGGAAGGAAGCTGCAGCTGGCCAGCACTGAGAATACAAGCTATTGGACAACAATCTGAGAAACGTCAATAGGCAGTTGTAGCCTAGCGGTTAAGCCAAAGGACCAGTAAGCAGAGGGTTGCCCTTAACAAAGACCCTTAAACTTCAATTGCTTAGCAAGTATTTGGATAAAACGTAATATAAATAGAGTGAAATGAGTAGGATCCAGAATTATCTTGTCATGTTAGTTAGCAACGTGAGCATTTATGTCCAGAACAACACCAATGTTTAGTTCCTTATCAGATGTTTTGATGTGAAAGTGGTTAAAAGAAATGACTAGTTCTTGGGTTAAAGATAGATCAGCCTATTTGAATACAAATCACCTCTGTCTTGCTGGGGTTAAGTTTTAGGTTATGAACTAACCTGCATATTGAGATATCTGCCAAACATAGTGCTCGGTTAAGTATGGTACTACTGGTGAGACAGGCTGGCCACTAGGGTCTGAAGTAAATGTCAGCAAGTGACAAACATGATTATGATACATAGAGGGAAAAAGAATGTCAGCAAGGACATTATATGGATACAAATAGTGTGTGTAGTGCTGAGCTGAGGAGAAACGCCAGAGTTGCTGATCAGGGAGAGGGAGGCTGGATAATTAAACACTAGCAAGAAAGCATTTTTCATTTTGCTGGTCCAAATCCTGTTTGTTTCCAATCTGTGGCTGTAGTCATAGCCTTTATAATCCACAGCTGTATCTGTCATAATCTATATAATATAGAAATATTAGATCATACTCTCTACATTATTGTACTAAGGATTAATCATTTTATGGAGGGTATGTCAAGTGAAGGAACTGTTCCAAGCGTTTGTCCGTCTCTGTCCGTTGTCTCAACAGATCAGTGGCAAACAAGACAAAACAAAATTGACATTACAGAGACCTAGTCAGCAATGAAAAGCCCCAATCTCTCATATTAAATAACATGATTTTCTCACCTCAGATGAGGTGCTGCTGGGGCTAATTAAAGGGAGACCAATCAAAAAAGGCCCATTAACTTGAATGTGAACACAAATAGAATGTTTCCACCAAAAGAGTTCAGGATACTGAACCTGTTCTGTTCAGGTTTCTTGATGTTTTGTGTTTTGTAGAGAGCGTGTTTCAACCAGCTCTTGGGAACCAAGCATGCATCATCAACAATGACGGAACATGATGCCAGTGCATGTAGAGAACAGATTTATGTAAAAAAAGAAACCAGATCAGCTATTTATAATAAGACATTACAAGTTTGTAGCTGTTTTTGTTTTATTTAGTTAATTGATGTGAGAAGCATTTTTCACTTCACTTTCACCACCACCCTCGGAACGAATAGGTGATTTGCTCAGTAGTAGAGCAATAAAACCACAAAAGTTTCATGACACGAATAAACCATCAAACCTAATACCTGCAGCTTATAATTTGACATGCCAAAAGGTGATGCCATTGTTCGAAGTGAGAAACCAAGTGTTTTGTTGTGCCAGATTAGAATAGTGGAAATACATGGAACTAGTTCAAAATCAAGTTTGAGTGGAGCCTGATCTGTCACAGTGGAATAGGGGTACACAGTACCCCATTGGAAGGTTCAAGTGAGTTCCAATAGCACATAGAGGCTGGAATCCTGACAGTAATGGAAAAGTATATGGATATTATCAAATATTTCACATGCATGGTCATGTTTTTTCCCATGTAGTTCATCATCATTAGAAGCTTTTTAAAGGTTTTTCCGACCAGATTTGGTCAATTGAACCCTCTTTCTATATTATATACATACTGGACTGAGATTTGATCAAACTATGATTTATAAAGGTCTGCCAGCCTTCTCACTGAACCACAAACGTCATTTCATTATTAAGCAATAACCAAGATAATTATGTGCAGATAATAAACAAGTCTGTCTAAGACACCACTGTTGATGCTGACACCTCTGCCAATTCTGCTTACCAGCATATTAATAATCTCTTTAATTACCAACTTGTTCTAATTTCCTCCTCTTTATGCATACTTAGCAAAATGTACTACAGACAACATACTGCTCTACCACACACACATCCTTAAAATAGAGTCTGTGTATGCCTGCATATTAACCATAGTTATCATCAACTTCACCTGTTTGTTTAAATTGTTTTATCAGGATGTAAAATTATCTTCACAGACAAACACCAGCTCTATAGTAGGATTGTACCAGGTTTACATGTTGGTTCATAAAGTCCAGCCTAGTTTAAACTAGGAGCAACAACAGCTCACCCACAAAAGCTAACATAACAGCTCTAACAAATGCCACCAAAGACCCTCAATATTTGGTTCCTATACTGCCGAGTCACATTATTATGACCACCAGCTAATATCTGGATTAACCATCGTGTGCAGCACGGACAGCAGCTAGATGAGCTGGGAGTGACTAAGTAAAGTCCTGGTAGGTCATCACATGAATCTGGAGCCATGCTGACTGCATTGCATCCAACAGCTGTGGGAAGACGCTTGGCAGAGGATCCATAAAGGACACCATCAAGGAGGTCCCACAGATGTGCAATTGGCTTCAATTCTGGGAAATTAGGGGGTCAAGACAGTAGTTAGAATACTTGGAGTACTGGCCAAACTCATTTCTAGACAAGTGACTTGTGGCATTGTGTTCGTGGAGGATCCCATCCACCTCAGGTAACACAATCAACATGTATGTGCATACATGATATAAAAGAATGTATTCATACCCAAATTGGTTGAGTGCCTTCCACAGCTTATACATCCACCAAGCCGGCTCACTGAACATAATGATAAAAAAAGAAATCTACTTACACTTTGAAACAAATATTGATTCTAATTAAGGCTTAATCAATTTATGTACCAGTAATGTAGTGTTATTTATCACAGCAGTTCAAGTTCTAAACTGCTTCCAGGAGCTGTTCAGCACAATGGAAACATTAAAAGCCAAATGATTTGGGTTCCTTAACCAAACAGATGCTCAAACAACTACATTCATAATGAGACATGCCAATAATTTGTTTTTATATTTATGAGTCTTTGAATTTCAGCATCATTCTCTGAAGTGATGAATCACAATCATCACCTGTCTGGTATATAATACCAGGAAAACACTACACTTGGCTGTCACATGTAGTATTGCCATGAAGGTGGCTCATGATGGTCCAAACTTAACTAAGACACATTTTATTGGTCCAATGTAGTTGTGGCCATATAGTGTATCATTCCAATGTACTTATGGTTATAAGAACATAACTGGAATAGAGTGGAAACAATGGTTACACATAGTGCCACATACTCTGGCATCACCAGTTCAGCTCTCATCTTGTCTGCTCAGTGATTCACCCACCTGAGTGACTCACCTGAGGTCAGTCGCCTGGATTGTAGCTCATTAAGTTACAAGACAGTTGTGCAGACATCTCTGCTCTGACCTGTGTATTTGTCATTACTTTCTAAGTGCTCATCATTGCTGCATGCCAACGAGATGAAAAGCTTTTGGCTGGCAAATTAAAATCACTCACAGAAAGATGTACAAAGCATTTATATGACTGTTTGCAGACTCACTTCCTACACAGCATTTATGAAGGTGGTTAAGAGGCTATCACACCACTGCAGATTGTTGGCATCCAGTATGGCGTCTATACCTGCTGTAACAGCAATATGTGATCACAACGTAGCATGGATACTCAACACTGATGGGTTTGCTTATTACACAAGGAGGGCTGTGTGGTTATCTGACCTCACTCTGACTGGGGGTTGTGCAAATGGCAGCAATTGGGAACAACACTCTTTTTCCTTAATGCCAGTTAAACAATTGATAATTAATTTTACTACAAAGATGTTTTATCACTACACATACATTCCTTCTATAGACAAAAATCGGGAGAGGAAGAACTTCATAAATCTCATACTGCATTGCTCCCCAACCCGTTCTGCACCATGGACCAGTTTCACATAAAATATAATTTCACAGACAGCCTGGAGTGGGAGGATTTCAAATAAAATAATACATTGAGCATAAAACAAACAAAGTGTATAACAAGACTACTCATCAATCATGGAAAATCAGTGGGAACCCTAAGCTTTTTCACTGCAACAAGACACTCCTACTGAGGGGTGATAGGAGAGAATTACACTCAAATTGTGTTCCTTATGTTCAGCCTACATATCTTAATTTGGCTTCTGTCACCAAAGAAAATCTTGCCTCACAATGATAGGATGTTAAATAGAGAAACAGAACCTATACTGGCCCAATATAGAGACCTCTGCAGTCTAAATTTTTCCAGCAGTACTCAAAATGTGACCCGTAAAGACAGCAGTTAACAGGTTTGGTGTGGAAGACATCCAGTTTCCTGATCTAAACCTGAGTAAAATGAAGAAGAAAGCTCTCAGATCAGAGACTAGTTCATTCAGACACCTTCATTCATTCTGAGTACTACAAATACTGTATGCTTATATAGACAAATCTTTTTGTAATATAAGCTTAGCATTAGTTCGAAGAAAGAAAAACAGGAGGTAAAAATAAGCTATTAGTATTGTAGTTTTCCAAGTTTGCAGTTTAACAGCAACTTTTCAACTCCACACATCTAGAAATGCACGTTTTTCTGTAATTTCTGTTGTAGTTTGGCTAATATGCTACATTCAGTAAATCAGCAAATCAGTAAAATACTACACAAGGCTAGCATAGCATATTGCCATAGTATAATGTCTTTGTGTGGTTCGCATACCTTTATCGGTCTTAACTGTAGATGAACCTGATCCGAATTCCAGGTAAGTCAAAAGAGATGGTAATATTCCTCACTGTGAGAAACACATCATATAATTTTTATTTTAAATTGTAAATGTTGCAGTAAACAATTACATTTATTTGATTGTCAAGGCTGTATAATTGAGTTTGTTAAAATCCATTTATTTGATTGTGAACAAATATTAAAATAAATAAATAAAATATATGAACAAAAATAAATGAACATATAGACTAGTATAGGAGAACTTCAGCAAAAACAAACCAATGACATGAGTAATGCCTAGTTCACACTACATGATTTTTGTTCATGGCTAATAATAACAACATAATAACAA
>JAYDZF010000018.1:10042646-10057700 GCA_034509105.1 Microcambeva barbata | reverse complement strand
CACACACACACACACACACACACACACACACACACACACACACACACACACACACACACACACACACACACACAACGTTGGGGGGTCAGACATGTCTGACTTTTTAATACCGCATATTCTAGCAGTGTACATTAAATACATTGCTCCACCATCTACACAAAATATCAGAAAATGACATATTCAAAAGGGTCATATTTTTCAACAGGGAAAGCTGTGTGTTGACCTCACGAAAGATTAAGAGCTTGAGAAAGCATTCCGTGTGAGGACAAATGAGCACCTGCTGCTCTGTCTGATCCCCCTTCCTTCGATCCTGGTCTTTTTTTGTTCTCTCTCTGTTTTTTGTTCATGTCCCATATATTTATTTAACATGACCTTCATTGACTTACACACAGAACAGCAATGTGAAAAACAAAAAACATTTACGGGCAATCCTACTAGGAATCCTTGAGAAATAAAGTTGCATTTTAAATTGTAAGTGTTTAAATCAGTCGGCTGTAGCCTGGTGGGCACTATTCACTAGAAAGTGATTCAAGCCCCACCAGTGCCAAGGAATTTTTTTATACTGAATTACACAATGACAATCTCACCCAGAGATTTTTGGAAATGTAAATGCTCTTTGTGGACTGTGTGAACCAATAATAAATCACCCACGAATCAGCCCGGTTCGTGACCCAGTGGTTGGGGACCACTGCTAAAGTGGTGTGGCTGTACCATCAATCTTTTAGCTTCTATATATGCTTGATAAATGGTGCATTCAAGCAACAATGGTCTGCGATGTTTGGTAGTATTAATTTAGTATGTTTATGTGTTGTTTATGTCACAGTTTATGTATATTTGTCATTAGTCATATGTGCAAGTTTTAGTAGCAATGGTAAATTTATTTGTGTGTTGAGAGGCTAAGAATTTTGCAAATGTTCAAACAAAAGTGAACAAAGAAAAGGAGGATAAATTGGATTTTGTAATAAAAAATAAAAGAATATATGTAAATGCAAACATTTAAACATTGTAAAGTGCAGAAATGATAATATTAATTATGGTTTTATTACACCACCCTATTATTATATTAGATGTTAGTTACATTCATGGCACAAAATTCACCAGTTTAAGTCACAATTCATATTCATGGACAATTTTGTACCTCCAATTCCCCTCACCCGGAAACCAGAGCTCCTAGAGGACGCCAATGCAGACACGTGGAGAAAGGACCCCCCACTTGTTCTAATGAAACGGTGTGTGTGTGTGTGTGTGTGTGTGTAGTGGTGTAATGAGTGAAAATGGAAGGTAAGATACATTTTGTTCAGCAATCTGATGGCCTGAAGGTAGAAGCTGTTTTTCAGCCTGCTGGTAATTGCTTTAATGCAGCACCTTCTTGTTAATAGTCCATGTGCAGGGTGAATGTGGTCCATGGTCATTTTCAGAACCTTTTTGCTTTATGTTTCGACTGTCATAAAGGTCATGTACAGCTGGGAGTTGGTGATAATGAGTTTTCTTTATACATGTTATGATAATTTATGATACGTAGACACTCATGAACTTTTTCAGGATTTTAGGGTATTTCTAAATACTGCAAAATTGCTTATGAGCCCACACGCATATGCAATATATGCATTTACATAAATATTTTATTTATAAAATATATGCTCATGTCTGTGCAAACTGTATATGAAAACTTTATATATCAAGCATAACATTATGTGCATGTTCCTAACAGTTCCTACACTGTGTATTCAGACACTTTTCTATTAGAACTAGTTTTATTATTTTATCTGGTGAGAGGACTGAAGATTTTCACCCCCTTTGTACTAGGCTTTGACTGAGTAAAACATTTCTGTACGGCAAGCATTACATTGAAAAAAGGGTTCCACCCTTGCCAGTTGGGTTCACAAACCACCATCACAAATGTCATTGTAGTGCCAGTTCCAAGCCAGTATAAATAGGAAGGCTGCAACATAAAGGGCATCCAATGTCAAATTAGGTGTGGCGACACCTAAGAGCTGACCACACAATCGAACCTCTAAGGTAATCAAATCAAAGGCGTAAAACAGGCACTTTGGGCACACGTCATTACACCAGACAAGATAAGAGAGGCTCAGCAAGCGCCGAGAATTAGGCTAATCTTCCACCATACATGATGACATAAGTACCAGACAGTGGGTGGGACAGCCAAGATTTAAACTTGAAACCTTTATAGATTTCTAGTTGAAACCTCAGCGCCAGTAGGTTAGAGTATTAGGACCACTGCTATTTTTGAAACTTATATTAAATTATGGTAAGTATTTAGTTGCAGTGGAATGGGATGCAAACAGTTAATAAGGGAAGGAAGGTATTGAAGAAAATAATGATGTTTTCCAAGTTTACAGTAATTGAAGTAATATTTAATGTATTTATTGATTATGCTTTTCTATGCTTTTTGTCCTAAAAGTTTATCCATTTCACCTTCCACTGCTGGACATAGCAAACTTAAGACATCTGTGTACTCTCCAAATATTTGCTACATATTTTTACCACATTGCTAGAAAATGCAGTACATAGAAATGCCAGCATGCAGTCACACAGCCTTAGAAAACCATGACTCATTTGGTCTTTGGGATACGATTCCCTCAACGGTGGACATTATGTAGTTACATTTAAATGCAATTTAAAATTAGATTAGGTAAAACCATATATTAACATCTAACATTACAACCAGCTACTCAAGCTCATTTGGACCAATGCAAAGTTTCACAATATAACAGTCACATTGGTATGTAATATTCAGTTCAGTTCATCATCTTTAATTAAATGTAATTAAATGTCCCTCAATTAAATGTAACTCCCCAACACCTGCTGCAATCATGCAGCCCCAGACAATGGCATTCCCACCACCATGCTTGACTGTAGGCATGACATACTTCTCTTTGTACTCCTCACCTGATTTCTGCCACACATGCTTGTGACAATCTGAACTAAACAAATTAATCTTGGTCTCATCAGACCATAGAACATGATTCCAGTAATCCATGTCCTTTGTTGGTATGTCTTGAGCAAACTGTTTGTGGGCTTTCTTGTGTTCAGAAGAGGCTTCCTTCTGGGGTGACAGCCATGCAGACCAATTTGATGTAGGTGTAGTGTGCGGTGTATGGTCTGAGCACTGACAGGCTGACCCCTCACCTCTTCAATCTCTGCAGCAGTGCTGACAGCACTCCTATGCCTATCTTTTAAAGACAGCATTTGGATGTGGCGCTGAGCATGTGCACGAGTCACATGATATTTTGGAGGAAAAATGACAAGCAAATTGGACATTTAAAGGTGAAGTCTCTTAGGGGTGTACTAACTTTTCTTGCCGATGATTTAGACATTAATGGCTGTATGATGATTTATTTTAAGGGAAGAATAAATATACACTGTTATATAAGCATTAAACAGACTACTTTTCATTGTGTCAAAGAGTCATGTTATCCCATGAAAAGATGTGAGGGGTGTACTCACTTTTGTGATACACTGTTTATTTATATATGTCAAATATGTATATATGACAAATTTATTAATTCTATTCTGAGGTAAACCAAGCAACATTCTAGACCTATTACAACAAAATAGCTTGGTATTAGAAAGGTGCTATGCCTGTCTGCAGCCCAAAGCTTTCTCCAATTATAAGCAAATGAATCAATATGAAGCACAACATAAACTACAGACTGTTTAGTAGTGTTATACCAATCAAAATCACAAAATGTTTACAAAACGCTCATCATACCTTACCATTCTGTCTGTGTCACACCCTGCTTGCTAATACAGGTTTCTGAGCACCCACACACATGGAGTTTGCTGATGAGGCAGGAGGTAACCGTAAAATGAAGCTTCTGGCATTCAAAGGGGAGGGAAGGTGCTAAATCACAGCTGTTGCAGGCAGTTCAGGGAAGCTCATGGCTCAAGCTCTTGTCAGAAGAACATAGTAATTCTTTGCCCTTACCTAAAATATGGTCACAGGGAAGAATTACAGCAATTGTTTACAAGGTAGCTACAGAGGTTTCCCTTGCTACCTTAATATTACGATGCTAGACATTTGGTGCAGGAGTTTAAATTGTTTTCTGGAAGCAGATATATTTTGTTTTTTGACATTCTTTAAACATCCTTAAACATTTTTTTGCAGACTATTGACTTTTTAAAACTGTTCAACATACATGACGTTAACATGAAGGAAGACGTTGTCTGACATGCTAGTGCTATGTGTTAACTCATTCCATTGTTTTAAATTAGCTTTGCTAAGCAAAATCATATTTAGTTAGATAGATGACTATGTAGGAAGTAAGACAGCAAGGTAGTTCTCTAGGTTT
Organism: Microcambeva barbata; assembly: GCA_034509105.1. Taxonomy (NCBI): domain Eukaryota; kingdom Metazoa; phylum Chordata; class Actinopteri; order Siluriformes; family Trichomycteridae; genus Microcambeva; species Microcambeva barbata. The sequence goes on along the minus strand of JAYDZF010000018.1, from coordinate 10,053,387 downwards.
TAGAAGACAAACATTCAGACAGCAGACTGCTGTGTGTTGTTGTTTATTATTGTTCGATACTGCAAAGTCTGTTCTATAATTTAAGATTTATAGTGAAAAATATTTATAACAAAACAGAGCATTTAAGACATTAGAAAGGTTAGGTAAGGAGGTGGTTTTGGATACCTGGCACGGATTCATTCTATTTACATTATTTCCTATGGGAAACTAGATTTAACATAATGTACAAACATTTTGAGTTAACAGCCCTTCAGAATCAATTACCTTTGTAAATCAAGGGTCCACTGTATTAAAATTAAAGTAATTGTTTTAATTATTTTAATTCTGTGCATATTCTTTCTTCTTTCATTACTATTATGCACATGCACAGTTGAATGTATTAAGTAAGATGGCATAGTGGTCTGTTATGCTCGTGGAACACTGTTTTGATATTGGTTCAAGTTCCTCCATTGCTACTGGCTAGATGGCCATTTAAACATAAATAATGGGTGATGCACTAGGATGGGCCAAGTATAAACAATCACTGTACCACTGTAACCATGCAATAAAAATTAGAATACCTTTTTGAATGTTTCTCTCTGATGGGGTGACTTGTGCAATGTTTAGACTGCTGTCAGTAATTACACATAAATAACGGAACAGTAGTTGACCCAACAGGCATTAAATAAACAGTGGGTTCAAAAGTCTAATAGTAATATTGAATAGAAGTTGTATTTTTCTCGAAGTAAGTGATCATTTATGTTTTTGGGATATTTATTGCTTATATGCTCATATGTTGTAGGGAGTTGTCAAATAGCTATTTCATAAACAGCAAGGGCCATAAATCTAAGACTACTAATAACTGCTTACATTTAGTATTATTTTAAGATAATCAACATGAACAGGTGAAAAAGTGGTTACAGGTGAAAAAGTAACCCTAACTCTAGACAAAAAACCCTCACAACTGCCAAAAAAAAAAAAAAAAAAACCCAGAACTGAAAACATGTGTCTATTTTCCCTCTAGATTTTTTTGAAAGAAAATGTGGTACACAGACAAGCCAGCGAGCAATTGCTGCTGGCACCCTTTCTCTAAAAACCATGATCCAGGTTCCTCTGCATGCTTCATGCTCTACTTTATTATTGTAATAAATATTAGTCAACCAACTATATTAGTGTCTTATAAAACCTTTGGTAATTAACTTCAAATGAATTAAAGGTCAAATGGGGAAGAAAACATTTAAGTAGGCAATAAATAAAATTAACGTGTGAACGTTTTCTTTGCTTTAAGTTCAACAATGTGTGATGTGTTTTAGTCAGAATTCTTTGGTTTTGGAGTTGTTTAGGCCGAAGGCACTTGTGGATCTCTAATGTGATCTCATTTAGGATCAGTTGTTTGAAACTTCATCAGATCATACCCTCAATACAGACTCCTTTTCTTAAAGCATTAAAAAGAATTTCAAAGATCAACTTTTTGTAAATAAAAACAGATGTAGAGTTTGATTTTTTTTTAAATTACACATTCTTGCATGATACAAGACAGTTGCTAAGCAGCCTGTTCCTGTCTTCTATTCTGTTGTGCTTAAATAACATGGAGTTCATCGTGGCACCATGTGACTCTACTGATATACAACTCTGCCTCACTGATACCAGACTTTTCCACTTTTTACCAAAGACAGGCTGGATGATTCATTTTGTTTATCATTTCCCAAAATTATGCTTAAAAGCATCTGAGCTTTCACAGCACACATTTTGGAAGCTCTCACCTAAAGAATTTCAGCACAAAAGTAACAGTTACAGGTTGCGTTTATCAGTGTAGTGATAGACTGCGTTAACTGACAAAAGATAGTAGTCTTAGATAGTTTATTTTGCCATGCCAACCACATTTAACATTATTTACAATATTTGTGCATTAGCTGGTGAAATATTTGAAATTTTACAGAGACAATCAAGTTTGTGCCGTTATTTGGTTGAAAGACAAATGATCTCCAAGTGAAAAAGAACTTTTGCTTTTGGCAGCAAAGCATCCCTACAATATCCATAAGCCTCTCCTATGTTTTACATGAGGAATTGAAAAGCTTGTTTAAGTGGTTTCTAAGAAATCTACCCTAATTTTATGTTATACCTTAAATAATATTATAAATAAAAATAAATAAATAAACAAATATGAATGGCCAAACTTATATGGGCACCTAACTATCAACTGACGTAAATCCTTTGACATCAAAACATGCTTAATATGCAGTTAAGCCTTACAGTATTGTGAAGTGTCTGTGGAAATGGGTTTCCATTCACTTAAGAGAGCATTTATGAGGTCAGGCACTAATGCCTGGCTTGCAAATGATGTTCCAAATTTGTTTAGTGGGGCTGTGGTAGGGGCTTTTTACAGGCTCACTGAGTCTCTCTGGCCAAACACATCAAAACATGTCTTTATGGATCGTGTACACAAAGCAGTGCTGCCACAATGCTTGAAGCACCTAATTTAATTTTAAAATTGATTGTATATACCTTTTAGCAGTGGAAAAAAGAAACAAAAAAGCAAGGAGGGCTGTCTACATATATATGGTATCACATTTCAACTACTGGAAGAATGTTTCAGGTCACATATATTAAATTAGCCATGATAGCATGAACTAAACACAAACACACACACACACACACACACACACTTTCTTTGAAGTGTTTCCCTGTTCTTTTTTTCCATTTTTCTGCCTGTCATGCCATTATGTTATTTTTTCCTCCGTACTCTTCCCTGACACAAAAGCAAAGATGAGTAGCTGGACTACTCTGAAGTAAGATGAAAAGGTTATTCTGGACTGAGAGAAGTTTGTCCAGGTTCTTAAAATTGCCAGCTGAATCATATAACATTTTATTTTACATTAGACTGTACATACATAGTTATAATTAATCCTGCCACTCATGTTAAAATCATGAAGGTTAATTCACTAGCACACCAGCATTGAGAATTGTAACTCCAGGCTTTGAAACTTGCCGATGTTACAATTGGCAGTTCCTGCCGGGTGGGTTGAAGTTGGTGTGCGTGTGTTCTGGGGTGGGTGTCTTTCATGACTATGTAAGGACCCTGGTTGGCAGATGGAGAGGCACCTGTCATGGGCAAAAAAATGGTTCCAGATAGTGTTGTGAGTGGGTCCAAGGAAGCAAGACCATACATCTAATCGAGTCCATTAAACTAACTGTCTATTTTTATTCCTTATTTTAATTTATTCATTCACCGAATCATCCATCCACACACCCTTCAGTTCATTCACACACCCTTCAGTTCGTGGAGGCAGCCGTGGCCTGGTGGTTAGAGAACTGGGCTTGTGATCAGAAGGGTGCCGGTTTGATTCCCAGAGCTGACAGGTCACCGAATCATCCATCCACATACCCTTCAGTTCATTCACACACCCTTCAGTTCGTGGCGGCAGCCGTGGCCTGGTGGTTAGAGAACTGGGCTTGTGATCAGAAGGGTGCCGGTTTGATTCCCAGAGCTGACAGGTCACGACTGAAGTGCCCTTGAGCAAGGTACCTAACCTCTAACTGCTCCCCGGGCGCTGTGGCTAGGGCTGCCCACCGCTCCGGGCATGTGTGCTCACTGCCCTCTAGTGTGTATATGTCTGCAAAGTATAAATCTATCTATCTATCTATCTACCCATCCATCCATCCATCAATCCACCAGCCCGCCAATTCATCCATCCATCCATCCATTTTTCTTTGTGTCCAATAATGTCATTAATAATCATCTATCCATTTATCTGTGTCTTTATCAGTCCGTCCCTTCATCTGCCCACCATCTGTCTATCCATCCACTGATCTGTTTATCCATCCATCCATCGTCATGCCCAGTCTAGTCATTACTTTTGCCACCTATGTTAAAATTATGCATCTAACCATTCCACTAACATATATGTATGTACCTCTATTTGTGTGTGTGTGTGAGAGAGAGAGAGAGAGAGAATTAGAGAAAGGAAGTACATAATGGGAAAATGTAAGCACAGAATATCAGTGTCACTGAAATTGAATCTCTAGATAGAAGTTCTGTCGTTTGTGTTGACATGCAGACAGAGATCCACTGAGCTTGTGTTTCGGATCTAAACGGAGCTTCTAGAATGTACAGCTGATTGAACAGTGCTGAGAATTTAATAGGATTCCTGACCAGTAGCTGTGAGTGTCTCATTTTGTCATGTGAGGGGGGGAAGATAACATGAGGAAAAGAGAAAACAAAGGCAGGGAGGGACTATGGGTAAAGGCAGATGTGCCAAACATCAATACAATAAGGGCTGTCAAACACACTTGCACACACATTTATTGGGGAAAAGCATAAACTGAACCACATACCAATTTATCAGCCTTTTTAATCATCAACATACACTACCTGTCAAAAGGTTTAGAACACTGAAATAAACTGGATAAATTGTGGTTTAATGTATCAAGTAGCCACTTTTGGCAGATTTGGCACCTTTGTCCAGTTCATCCCAAACCAGCTCGATAGGGTTTAAGTCTGGACACTGTGCTTGCCACTCTATGCTTTCAAGCTTGTTCTTTTTTCCTAGGGTTGTTCTAGCTTGGACTTATTTTGGGTCATTATCTTGTTGTAGGATGAACCCCTGACCAACTTGGCACATACCATTGCATGGCTCTGAAGAGTGCTGAGGTAGCCATTTTGGTTCAGGGTGTCTGTCACCGACCCTGGATCCAGCAAAATAGCTGCAACCATACTTGGAACCAGACTTTCACCTACTCAATAGCGAACAAATATGAACCAAAGATTTCAATTTTCAGTCCATAATACCTTCTTCCTCTGGGGACATAAATTAGTAACCCGAAGGACACCTAAATACACAATTTTTAAAATATTTTTCTGATTCAAAGTGACAACGCAATGTAAATAATTAAGGGTAGAAGGCCCTGCTCAAAAGTAGCAACTAAGTAGCTACCGCTGATCAGTACCTATATCAGTAAAAGGTAGCAAAATCTGTTCACCAATCCATTTATGAAATTCATTTAGTTATGAGAAATCCCTAGCCGGATTCCAAACCTGTATAAAAACCATTCATTCAATCATTGTTTGTGTAGTCACCCAGCCCAACCATGTGGCAGAGCTGAGATTCAAACTGACGAGTTTAAAATGTCAGCTCTGGTGTGCTAGTGTGTTTTTATTGCTGAACCATATGAGGTCCCATGATCATTTTAACACATAGCTTAACATATAAAACATTATTACAATGTAACTATGTGTATTTATCAGTCTAAGATTAGTTAAGTCAAATCCTATTTATTTGTACAGCGCTTTTTAGAACAGACACTGTGCCCTATATTACACCCTGCACAAGGTGCATCACAATGCGCATTGCTATCTTAAACCCAGCAAATGGTCTATTTACACATCTTAACGTCAATGAGCATGGTAGTCTTTAATTGAGGTGTGTTTAGGTAAATTACTGGCGCATTCCTATTTTGGCAGTAAAAAACCTATACAATGGTCAACAGTCAAAAAGGAAACGTTCATTGCTATATTGGCAGTCAACCCAGACGAGTGCCTAATGTGCGTTCATCCACGCTTGTTACACACACATATATACCAGACAGCAGTGCACAAACCCATAGCACATGTCCGTTACCTCAACAATAAACAGAATACAAAATAAAATCATTATTATGCTAGGGGACAATGGCTATAGATTACAGACATGGCTGACTACACCATATATGTCTACAACATATATCAAAGCATGCACTGTAACATATTGTGAAACTGGAACTTGAAAAATCAGCCTGTACAGGAGTCAACTGTAGCCTCGTAAGTAAATTAAATGATTTGATAAAAAGGCAAAGGGGCATTAAAAGTCAGGAATGTACTGGTGCACAATCTTATTGTATTTGGAGTTATTTGATCAGCAGGTCAGTTTCCTCTGCTGAGAAGTGTCTGGCACGTTCCAGTAGCTGCCGCACTAAAATAAAAAATCTGCCAAAGTCAGACCGCAACAGGCTCTTAAAGGAAATAGCAGGTGACTTGTTGATTGGTTTATGGCATTTTATGCCCCAAAACTTGCCCCCGAATAATAATCAGACTTAGTACATATCCATTTCATGCCACACAAAGTCTACTTTTTCCATCAATAAGCAAGCTGTGCAGTGCGTGGTTGACAGCTCGCCAAACATTGCTAAAATAGGGCCCACTGTCTAATAGAAACTTTGATAGGTACCTAACAACCAGACTTCTAACTTATTTATTGCTTGTACGTTAACATTTTTGTTAATCTTTGTCAAAAATCTTCAAGCATCAAATTAGAAAAAAAATGTTTTCAGAAACTTAAAAGTCTCAGAAAACTAAACAAGCAGTGTTGTTTACATTTATTTTTAATTTCATTCAAGACCAAGATGTTTCATGTTCCGTCTGCTCAACTAAATGTCATTTGTTAATAACCTCCATTTCTGCATTTAAGGCCTTCAACACATTAGAAAAGTTGTGAGTGTGGCAAGTTATGGCCAATAATGAGGTGAAAAAACTAAATAATGATGTGATTCCAAACAGCTCATGTCAACAGGTGATTGACATCATCGTTTGGTACAAAAAGATCAACAAGGATGGTTGGAGGATCAGCAGTTTTTTAACAAATAAATGAGAATTAAAATGTTTAAATCAATCTACCTGAAGGAAAGATAGGAAGGGATGAAATGTTTCATACTCTACAGCGCTTAGTTAACAAACAATTAAATGAGTTGGGAAGAATGTGTAAATAATGCAGGCTTCTTCTGAACATAATCTTCAACCCCTTCAAAAATGGCTGATTTACCACATGTTACAACATCTAAGTCAATACACTAAAACACTTGGTATCATCTGTGCTAAAACATCACAAGCAAAAGTGTGGTGAAAAGGTCTGCAATGCAGGGTGTTAATTATTAAATGTAGACAAAGCATGAAATATCTCAGGTTCACACTGTCTGCAATAAATTAAAATTCAAAGTAAATGTAAGAAACAATGTGTTTATATTATTTGCATTTTCATGCTCTCCCAACTTTTTCTTTCAGGGGTTGTAAAAATATCTACTATGATTGGATCATCCAGCAAGAAAACGATCTAAAAATGCCAAAATAATCAAAACTGTGCTTCTGTTACGGTCAGTTCAGTCCACTGATGTAATCCCTTTTAGAAAAAAGTGCATAAGACTGGATCTCGGACAATGGAGATTCTTTAAAGATTAACAGTCTCAAATCCCCTGCTGTGCATTCTTCAACATAGTAAAAATGTTATAGAAAAGGGTTAAATGCTGTTTGATTGGAAAGATGAAGTTATCCAAAATGTTCAAAGCAGGATGACAAAAATTGTGTCATATGTGGTTTTGTTCAAATAATTTATTTAATTGTTATTTCATTCAGTATGCTTAAGCTGTACTGATTATTCTTTTTAGTCTTTTTTTCCAGGCATGTCAATAATTTTGGAGGCAGCTGTTTAAAAACAATAAAAAATAATCATGTTGTGCAGTAGTTCTCTTCTCCCTCGAGGCTGTTTATTTAAGTCCACATTGTTCAGATATAGAAGGGGTCATATTTCTGGAGTCTTCTAGGAGCCCTCTTACACACTGACACAGATACACACATACACCCAGATACCCACACACTCTTGTGGATCAGGTAGCAGCACATTACCTGAAAAATAATGCCTCGCTCTGATGGAGCAGACGCTGTAATTACACAGCTGTCGAGAAAACAAAAGTAAAAGGCACAGAGTCAAGAACAGAGCACGGGGAAGAGAGGACCCACATAAGACAGAGTAATAATAGAACTGACACTTTTGATTAAGATTGTAAAAGAAGACGGAAACATTAAGAGTCTAAGTAATCAGTGATTCAGTACATGTAAAAAATCTAAAATGAATCCAATGTGAGTTAGAATTGCCAATATAAGCGATTGAGGGTGCTTGCTCAGTGGCCTAAAGTGACAATTTGGCTCTCACAGGAATTACAGTACCTCAATTACGAACCTATTATTGATACATTGATATTATTTTTGTGTTGTATTTTGTATGAACTGACCTTTCTGTAATTTTTAGACTTTAAAAATCTGAAATGAAAAATCTTTTCATCACTGTGCAGTGGAATTCATCCTCCGCATTTTAACCCAATCAATGCAGTGAAACATACACACTAGTGAACACTAGGGGGTAGTGAGCACATGTGTGGGCAGTTGGAGGTCAGGTGCCTTGCTCAAGGGCACTTCAGTTGTAACCTGTTGGCTCTGGGAATCGAATCAGCAACCTTCTGAGCACAAGCCCAGTTCTCTAACCACCAGACCATGGCTGCCTCAAATACATACATTGGTGTTGTATTGTTTGAATGCTGGAATATGTAGTTCTGGTTTTTATCAGTAGTTGTAGAACTGTGGAAAGCATGCACACGTTGTGATACCTATACTTCTCAGTCTTCTTCTGGTTATATAGTATATACTCTATATCGTATGAACTGATGGACTGCCCATATAACAATATGAATACTGTTAATTTATTTAGTGAATCTAGAAAGGTTTCAATCATTTGGGTCAAAATGCTGAGGATAAATATCACTGCACAGAAATGAAAAGTGTATTCTAGTAAATCTAATATACATATATAAAACACAATTGTTAAACAACTTCAAACAGTTTAACATTATGGAAACATGCTATTTCTGAAGCAGTCCAAGTGTTGATGGCATCACAACTGATTGTTTGTTTATTAGGATTTTGAAGTTCTGTTGTAAACTCTTGATACAATTATGACATACACAAAGTACTTAAGTTATCAGTATATAATTTTATATCAAACAAAGCCATGGACAATTCATGTTTTTGAACTGTGGGAGAACTCCACATGGATATGGGGAGAACACAGAAAGGACCCCGACCCCACGCCACCTGACACACAACAGAAAGCTAGAGCTATCTTGTTCCAAAGCTTACACTTCAGCAGTCTTCTCAATTTAAAAATAGTAAAAATGATATTTTCTATAAAAAATAGACTTTTCAAACCACACTGTCAAGTTTTATAGAATACATACTAAAAAAGAAGGTTTCTAACATTAAAAAAAAAACACAAAACAGGAAGTGTGTGGGATTCAGGATGTTTTATTAAGAATTAATGGAGCAGTGTGTAGCAGAAATTCTACACCAGGGTCCACTTTCATAATCCGATGCTTAGTCAGAGGCATGATGATTCAGCATTTGGTGCCAATAAATGCCTGACACAGTGTTTTATGTCAGTGAGGATTCCACAGGGTAATAAATGCAAAAATGTATGTATTCAAAAGTAGAACAGCTTACCATGTCTGAATATAAAACAGTGCAATATTATTATAAACAGAACATTATTCAATGCTTATTAGATGTTTCAAAAGAATAAGAAATATGAAGTTGATTATATTTAAATAAACACATTTTCTTCCATATATTTTCTGGTTCACACTGTGCTTGCATGCATCACTGAAAGATGCCTGACCTCAAATGTAGTCACTGTTTCTTTAATTATTTGACCCAAGATCTTTTTGGGGACCTCTTTCTGCTCAGCCTCCTGTGATCTCAAACCTTCTTTGCTCTACAATTTGGGATTGCTTTGCTAAAAAGCAGGTTTTGCCAGAAGAAAACTAAAATCTGGTCTGAAAGTTTGACTCATCAGACCTTTTCCATTTTGCGTCAGTCCATACCAGAGAACTCGCAGAAACTTTTGGTTGATATATTAAGGTTTTGGCCTTGTTCTTTACACACACAGATTTATTCGGACTTAAAAATGTTTGGTTTTTAATAATGTTCGGAAGAGACATTGTCTTAGGCTGGTGGACAACCTAGCCTTGTATGAAATCATTGTTATTTAATATTTTACAAACCCCTGCCCTTTTTCTGTAGCCAGCATCAAATATTTCAAGATAAATTATTTAATTCCCACCCCAAAAAATACAGATGTGCTTTCTGTGTAGATTTGGCATGTTCTTTCTGTATTTGCGTGAGTTTCCTCCCACAATCCAAAAACATGAAGCCAGTTTAATTTTATAGCCTAAATTGTTGTATAGGCTTCAAGCCACCAGGAAGCTTAAACCAGTGCATTGTAGTGCTGGTCACAATCCTGGATAAATAAGGATGGTTGTGTCAGAATGGGAATCCAGCATAAAAGCAAGCCAAATCAATTATGTGAATCCTGATCCACTGTGGCAACCCCTAACGGAAAAAAAAGTCAGGAAACAAAAGCCATGTTAAACAATCTTAAACTAACATGTTAAATGACTCACTGAGTGACAGAAAATGTGCCCACTTAATGAGTCTGCCCAATAGTGACAGTAATTGTGGTTGTTTTTGAGGAAAAACACCACAAGATGAGTCAGAACTGGAATAGAACAGGCAGGAACAGTATGAAGTGCTATCATTATTTTGGAACCTCAATGCACTGAGCTTGTGGCGTAGTGACAGGTGTGGCTGTGAACTTGGCAGATTTATTGTCCCAAGAGTTATAGTTTGAAAAGAGCACGGAACATAATTAAGAGATACACTGAGGTCTTTGTCTTTCACTTTTAAATTCTACATTTAAATTGGATGAAATCATAGAAGAATACGAAACCATTTTGTCCGCTCACAATGCAGCTCATTCATCAAACTTCTCAAATATGAGCTTAGTGGCTACTAAATAAACTTAAGAAACATCCTTGTGTAATGTGGCTCATCACATTTATAATTATTTACATTTGTATTCCTATTATAGTTGGGAATGGGACACAGAGGGACAGATCACTGATGTGT
>JAYDZF010000018.1:10012978-10034118 GCA_034509105.1 Microcambeva barbata | reverse complement strand
ATCCAGGGTAATGTCAGCATACCACCAAGAAGGACGAACCACATCCAACAGGATTAACTGTGGACGCAAGAGGAAGCAATCTGAAAGGGATGTTTGGGTGCTAACCCAGATTGTATCGAAAAAACATAAAACCACAGCTGCCCAAATCACGGCAGAATTCAATGTGCACCTCAACTCTCCTGTTTCCACCAGAACTGAACATCTCACATGGCCTGCACAGTCACCAGATCTAAATATTATTAAGCCACTTTGGGGTGTTTTGGCGGAAACTTTTTCTCCACCAGCATCACATAGTGACCTGGCCACTATCCTGCAAGAAGAATGGCTTAAAATCCCTCTGACCACTGTGCAGGACTTGTATATGTCATTCCCAAGACGAATTCACGCTGTATTGGCTGCAAAAGGAGGCCCGACCCCATACTAATAAATTATTGTGGTCTAAAACCAGGTGTTTCAGTTTCATTGTCCAAACCATGTACATACATATAGTGGGGACAGAAAGTAATCAGACCCTTTGTTTCATTGCAACCATTTTCATTTTATTTCACATTAATGTATACTCAGCACCCAATCTTGCACATTTATTAAATAAGAAAAACTGAAATATCACATGGTCATAAGTATTCAGACCCTTTGCTCAATATTGAGTAGAAACACCCTTTGACCTAGTACAGCCATGAGTCTTCTTGTGAATGATGCAGTTTTTCACACCTGGATTTGGGGATGCTCTGCCATTATTTCTTGCAGATCCTCTCCAGTTCCTTCAGGTTGGATGGTGAACGTTGGTGGACAGCCATTTTCGGGTCTCTCCAGAGATGCTCAATTGGGTTTAGGTCAATGCTCTGACTGGGCCAGTCAAGAATGATCACTGAATTGTTCCAAAGCCACACCTTTGTTATTTTAGGAGTGTGCTTAGGGTCATTGTCTTGTTGGAAGGTGAACCTTCTGCCGAGTCTGAGGTCCAGAGCACTCTGGAAGAGTTTTTTTTTCCCCCAGGATATCTCTGTACTTGGCCACATTCATCTTTCCTTTAATTGCAACCAGTCACCCTGTCCCTGCAGCTAAAAAACACCCCCAAATGCCTTCACCATGTTTCACTGTTGGTATTGTATTGGGCAGGTGATTAGCAGTGCCTGGTTTTCTCATATGAGTGTCACAGCAAAGGGTCTGAATACTTATGACCATGTGATATTTCAGTTTTCTTATTTAATAAATTTGCAAATAATTCTACATTTCTGTGTTTTTTATTTAAAGTGTAAATTAATGCAAAATAAAATGAACTTTTTTGAATTTAGCAAATGACTGCAATGAAACAAAGAGTGGACATATTTAAGGCGTCTGAGTACTTTCCTTACTTACTGTATGGTGTGGAAGACATGCTCAGCTAATTTGGGTGCAAATCCTTGCAACCTTGCAGATCACATAGACACATACATGTTGATAGTTTTTTCCTGGGGCAGATGGGATCTTCCAGCAGGACAATGTGACATGTCTGACTTTGGTGGGAAGAGCATGACCAAGATTTTCAAGAACCCCAATTCCCCAGATGGATACTGGCAAATGCTGCTGCTGCTTTAACCCCTTTTGATAGGGTCTAAGTATTAAGCGATAAGGTCAGACCTCAAACACCCCCTATAATTTGAACCAGACATGGAGGGATCACAGAAGAAGTGGTCTGACAAAGGCAAATATTCAAAGCCTGCTGCATTTATTGAAAAGCATAAAAAGGCGAAAAAACCCACAAATACTATGATTTAAAAATTTAAAACTGCTAATGAAACAAACAAAAAACCCCATCCAATAAAACACTTGCAAGTAATTACAGCTGTAAAAGTGGCAAAGTACACAGCATTACTAGCGAGAGTAAGAATTAAAAAGGCAGCCGTCATGTTCCTGCTCATTTACACTCATGATTGTACAGTTGAACCGCAGTTACAGGGGTAATTAGGGTAGTAAGGCAGCTGTACACACAAAAGCACATCTGTTTCAGACTTCTGGATAATTTCTGTAAGCCTAGCTATGCCTATTCAAGTCAAATGCAAGTACTACTCTACAGGATAATAATAGACTGCTATATATTTACAAAAACAGTGACATACATTGCATATTTTAAGATTAAGTGTCGGATATAATTCATTATAAGTTATTTTATTGTCTCAGTCTGATTTGCAATACAGCTGCTGAAGTTCAAGGCATTTTCTAAATTGGTTTCAATTATAATTATGTTGATATCTTTTAATCACTAAATGGTTTGTAACCAGTATATCTATCTGATATGTTCAAGCAAACCAAGCAGGAATCTTAGATTGTCAAGAACTTAATAATGCCTAATCTGTTGATCTGTCAGTCTAATCACAGTAAGCACTTAGAAGCAGGATTTAGCTTCTACACTGCTGTAAATAGAACCAACTGCCAGAAAACAAATGTACACCATTTTAGCAACACACACTGATCAGGCATAACATTATGGCCAGCTATGTAGCCCCATATGCAACAAACTGTGATGCACTATGTATTCTGACCCGTTTCTATCAGAACAAGAATTAACTTCTTCAGCTATTGAGCTACAGTGGCTCTTCTGGCAGCCCATGACCCTTTCACCAGTTTACCACTTTCTCTTACTTGAACCACTTTTGATACTGACCATATAGGGATGCTCTGACCATTTGCAACTCAGTGAAATACGTCTTCCGCATTTTAACCCAATCCCTGTAGTGAAACACATATACACACTAGTGAACACTAGGAGCACACGTGCCCAGAGTGGTGGGCAGCCCTAGACACGGAGGAGCAGTTAGAGGTTAGGTGTCTTGTTCAAGGACCTGTCGGCTCTGGGAATGGAACCGGCAACAGCTTTAAAGAGCCCGGGTTCATTTTAATTAAAATGCTGTACTGTAACGTATCTCATGATGCAAGTAGTAAAATGGTTGGCCTTAAAGTGGATCAAACTGAGTGTGTGGGGTATACAAAAGTCATTATTATTCTACAGTGACCCATAAACATGCTTAATAGCAATGCCCTTTTTACTTAAGCCATGCTGTGAGTAAGACAGACAGAGCGAGAGAGTGTTGATGTGAGCAAAATGCACACAAAAATGATAAAAAACTGTCTGGAAGTCTTAATCACTTCCCTGTCCCCACTAGTCTAGTTGTCTGAGCAAGGGAGTCATGATGGATCAGCGGTGCAATGAGCGTGTGTGCCTATGGGGGGAGGGGCGGTGATGGATCAGGTCAGTAACAAAGTGTAGCAGTTCTACTGCAGTCCGCATTAGATCTTGAATCCATCAGACACACTGTGGTAAATCTGATGGACTGAGTGAGATACGTCAGCAGTTTACAATTAACACACAACACAAATCATACATTTTAGAAACAGCATTGGTTGCTCATAAAAAAGCCTTTCAGGCACCAAGATGTCATCCTGTTAGTGAGTTAAAATCAGCCATGATGAGCTTAATGTTTATGCAAGAGACCATTTTTCTGCATTGTGTACTGTTCAACTGTGCCCACTGCATTGGATTCAACAAGAATAAGCATGAACTGAGAAAGAAAAATAAGCCATGTCTTCAAATGTCTTGATACATGAGGTATTAAAAATACTAATACAATTTTATAAATCTTTAAATAAATTAGTGATTGTTTTACCTAGGTAATAATATCACTAAGTTAAAATTGAATCTAAGTGCTGCTAACAGCCTGCTGGGCACCCACAGTGACAATGATTCGTGTGTCTGAGGGAGGGAAGTTGAAGGGGGGTCCTCATAACTGCTGCAGTTAGGACCTCTGTTGGCCGATTGATGGTCTGCAAATAAATCAGGGGACAATGGAGACTGGTGCATGACTCTTTGCAGGTCTTGTGCAGGTGAAAAGAAGTGGTTGGCTACTGCACACATGAAAGAGGGAGTGTGTAATTAATTGCCAAATCAAGAATGGGGTCCTGCAGAATAGACACGTAAATACAAGTAGAGTACAAATTCAACAAATACAATTACACAAACACACTTTACCAGTAACTATGACCTTCTATCCACTCTTCTAAGGTGTCGGTGAATATAAGTGCATATTTAATAAATAAAGCATTTATGGTCAATCAAGAATTCCAATGGGCCCCAAAGGTGTTGAGTGAGGTCGAGGCATTTCATTCATTGCATGACCCCTACACGATGGGGTGGGGGAAAATGGGGACTCATGCATGACTTAATATTGCGAAATGGATTCCTGTATGTATCATCTTGTCCAAAAAAGTGTTAAGTCATGTGTGTTAATAATAAATCCTCTTGGTCATGAGTGTGCAGCATAAAGACTAAAGCAACTGGATTGGGATGCATATGGGTTAGATGCCATTCAGACTCTATGCAAACTTTATGAAACTCATTAAGCAATGTCCCACTTTGTGCTTAGATATGATACACTTCAAAATTTGTAGCAAATAATTCATTTGAAACATATCTGTGCACCTGTGTACAATGGGTGTATTACCTGAACTATAAATTATTCAACTGCACTACCTGTTGTGATCAGCCAAACATTCTTAAAGACTGACCTTTGGAAAACAGATTTTGCAATACATTTGGAGCAACAATCTTTGCAAGTGGATGCACAATATCTGGGTCCTAAATATATTCTGATGATAGTAATAATCTGACCACAGCTTTATTCGATGTGTGACCTTTAGAGCTTGCTACCATGACTAAGGTGTTAATCTAAGGCTTACACATTACTTCATAAATAATGCAGAGTACCTTGGGATTTTTGCATGGCTTGTGGGAATTTTGTTTACATCTGTATCAGCTCAGGCCACAACTGGCCTGCCAGCAGTGAAAAGCTATGAATGGCGTAACCAGGTAACTGTTTGAAGATGTGCCAATAGCCAAGACACTGAGCCTCCAATAACAAGTCAATTAACCGTGTAGGTAAATGGAAAATGTATAAATGTAATGCATTATACAATATTTTCAGTAAATAAAGAAGGGCCACCCAGTGCTTCTTTAGTGATGGAGGAAAACCTGGCAAAGATCGCCTCAAATGTAATTAAATTTATATTGATTCTCAATTAGTGTAAACATGTTCAAAGTCCCTTTCTGAAATTATTTTTAAATTATTTATTTGATTTATCTGGTACATGACTTCTACATCTTCTGCATGACTACCTGAATCTTTTAAAATATAAAAACACTACTCCAAACAATGGTGAGCCACAACCCATCACTGCCTGTAAAGATTTTATACCCGGTCATGATTTTCTCAACCTGTTAATCATCCGACACCTTTTTTAGGCTTTAAGTTCTTACAGACATTAAATTCAAG
Organism: Microcambeva barbata; assembly: GCA_034509105.1. Lineage (NCBI taxonomy): Eukaryota > Metazoa > Chordata > Actinopteri > Siluriformes > Trichomycteridae > Microcambeva > Microcambeva barbata. The sequence continues at coordinate 10,028,812 of JAYDZF010000018.1, read as the reverse complement.
ATGTATATGAGAGAATCAAAGAAAATCAAATATTCAGCTATTAATTGCAATTTACAAAGACTTTATAAGGTTGTGTCGGGAATGGCAGAAAAATAAAATAATAAAATATGCCAAACTGGTTGAGGCTCAGCAAAATATCTTCTGCCTCCTATACTGTTGGTCAGCATGGTACTGTATTATAATTGGGCCAAAAGAATGAGAACGGGAAAGAATGTTCAGCAGAGAGATAGGACACTGAATGTAATTTACATGCAGTTTAAGACTAATTGGATTGGTGGCGAGTTTGTACTGTTTTACCATGTGGTAGATGGGAGAGAATGGGGTAATCTTAAAATAGTATATCAAGAGTAGTACAAGAATGTTAGAATGATAGTGGTTAGTGTGAAATTGATGTGTTGATGAATGTCATCAGTGCATATGTCATACAAGTATGATTTGAGATAGAGGATTTACTTAAATTAAGTGGTACAGACAGGAACTGACCTGAATGGACAAGTTGATGAAGGTAATACAGAAAAAAGGTTGGAAGTGTTGGAATAAGAAAGTGCAGATAAGGATTTAACAAAAAGGAAGAAATGGGCTTAGCCAATAAAAAGATGGTAGATATATGTTGGAGGAAAGTGGAATATGTATATGATATGTAAAAGAGAGAAACAGTGAATATGGTTATCAAATAGTAATAGTTAAAGGAGAAGACTGTGATGTGAAATTCAGATAGAAGGTGAGAAAGACACTGGGTGGTGGTAAAAAAAAATAGACAACTAAGCATTGGCCACACAAGTGAGGCACTTGGTGTAAAGAAAAAAAATGAAAAAGAACTGGGATATCCACAGAGATAAGTAGACAGGAGTGATGAAGGCTAAGGAAATATGTGTGGCAAGATGTATGAAACATTTGACTCCAATTAAGGTGAAAAAGATTTGTGATGATTTACAGGGTAGAATGATAACAAATGTAGATCAGAATGTACCAAGTTATACCAAGACTGTATTTTGAAGAGCAGGAAACCTTTGTTTAACGTGTATGACATGAGGGTACCATAAAAAGAGATGGCCCAGCTGAAATGCAAGTGAGGGCATCAATGAATATAGAAAATGAGAGTGAGAGAAGGGCTGGATAACATAGAGTTAGAAACATGAAGAAAAGTGAAGGTAGCCACAAATACATTGAAGAATGACCAACTAATAGCAAACCAGAGGGGTGGAAGAAGTGAGGACTGCCATAAAAAGAATGAAGAGTGTGATGCCATACAAGTGAAGGCATCAATAAATGTAGAAAATGTAGAGAAAGGAGAGTATGTGAGGGCCGCCATAAATAGAAGGAATGTCAAAGAGCACTTTGCCAAGATGACATGCAAGCGAATTCAAAAAAATATGTTTTGAAGAGAGTTTCTAACTGGAATGTTAACAAAACCTCTAAATGTGAGGGGATGTCTGAAAAGTTGAAAAGAACTAACTATATAGACGTTAAGCCACAGCATGAAGAAATGTTAAAGATTTAAACTAGCTTGAGAAAATAGACGAGGAGTTGTGAGGAGTATGGTGACATGAAAGCCAATGTTTGCATTGATTATGCTGATGGAGAAATATAGGAAAGGCCAGAGGGAGCTTACTTTATGGTGCCATGGGAGGTCTGTGGTCTTGTCTGTGATATCTGGAGTGACAGTGAGGGTGATGCAAGATACTCATGTGGACAGTGTGACAGCAGTAAAAGGTAAAGTAGGAATGTTTGACGGGTCTAAAGTGGAAGAAATTTGTTGTTTGCAGTGGTAGTATAGGCTGATGGACAAGGGTAGTCAGAAGTCTAGACAAAATTTGATGTTCACAGATGACATAGTGAATTGTAGCGAAAGTGGAGAGCAAATTGAGAAGAGTCTTGAGACATGGAGGTACACTCTGAAGAGAAGAGAAATGAAAGATAGCAGGAGTAAAACATGTGTAAGTACTTGTGCGTGAATTATAGGGAGGGTGACAGAAAGGTGAAATTGCAGGGGGGGACTGATGTGAACAAAGTGGATAAGTTTGGATATTAGGATTGAGTGTGCAAAGTAATGGAGTATGTGGTAGAGAGGTATAGAAGAAGGTGCAGGGAGAGAGAAGTGGATGGCATAGTGTTAGGAGTGATTTGTAATAGAAGGGTATGTGCCGGAGTGAAAGGGAAAGACAGCAGTAAGGCCTGTTAAATAATATAGCTTCGAGGCAGTTGCACTGATTGAAGAGCAGAAGATGTGTTTTCAGGTGGATGCTGCAGTTCTCTGCAAAAATCAAGTCATCAAGCCATAGAGGGCTGGATTTTAAATCAAATAAAATAAATGAAAAAAATATATCAGCAGGAAATTTTACTAGCACACCACCACAGAGATTCTGAAGTCATCAGTTCCAAAGTCATCTCTTCCACCAACCAGCTGGGCTTAGTTGGTAGTGCCTGAAGCATTCACGGATTTACTACTAAGGTGATGATCTAGATAATTTAAGTTTCAACTTTCCTTTCAAATGTTTGAAACTCAGCATGGACATTGGGCAGCTGGGCACCACCCTTGGCTGAACAAAACAGCACATTGTAGTGTGCCTTGATAAAAAAGGGCATCCAGTGTAAAAAAAAACACGCTTAATCAATTATGCAGATCACAATCCTCTGTGGCGACCCCTCACAGGAGAAGCCTTTTAAATGCGACTCTGAATAGGCCAGTGTGATAGATGAGGGTAAAACCAGACCATCATGACACTGATGGAGCCACATTACCTGCTTCATAATTGTGATGCTTTACTGGTATTTTTATTCTGAAAAAGTCACATGCATTTATGCTTCATGCTGCCATTGTTTTTTTCTCTATTTTTGAAATTCACACTGGTGGAATGAGTAGCTGACTTATTTGTGATCTCTTTCCTTATCTTGTCCAAACTGTATTTGACAATATTTTGTTTAGACAGTAGTTTTTGGTTAACTATCCTGAATATTTATTTATTTACCTATTTTCTTTTTGTGCAAGATTTGTGCAAAACCATGGAGCTACTTACAAACTGGCAAGGGCATTCAGTTCATAATTTATTACAAGTTCAAATTAAACTTCAATTCCCCTGATTGAACACCATCCCAGACTTACTGGTATCACATAATAAATGCCAATTTTAACTAAATTAAGCATAAAGAAGTGTAGTGGAAAGCAATAAAATAAAGGTGTCATCTGTATATGCACCTCATATAAATGCCGCTGGAGTCAATGATGTAAAGCTCGGCTCAGTCATTACAGATGCTACATCTATCAGCGGGTGACCTTCTCCCACTCAACCCACCCCGACATAAAATGAGTATGGCTTATCATATCCTGTCCTCCATTTATTCCACTTGATTTTCCTCAAGAAAATTGATCAGATGGGAGTCATCAAAGCACTATGGATAAAGATAAATCACACAGGACAGGCAACACGGAACAAAGGACAAACTAGTTCACATTCATATACAAGATAACACACACACACACATTTTGCTCCTGAATTCTTCTCAGAGGTCACAAAAATTGAGAGAGAACATCTTTTCCCAGTAGCTGAAGTAAGGCTTGGTTAAGTATGCATGCAGATGACAAAGTCCACTTACTTCAATCAGATTCACAGTGTCTCTTTGTCTTTATCCTCTCCTGCAGCAAGGTGACAGAGTTCTGCACACATAATTACCAGGCACTATGAATATGTATTAAAGGGCTGTGCTGGGCAAGTAAAGGTTATTTCACTATAGATAACATTTCTATTTTAGTTTGAATCACAAGTCGGGTGGTTTGAAGCACAGAGACTTGACATTTATTATTATTATTCCATAATTATTGAGTAAAGCCATACTAATTACTAAAATGTTTATTAAATTAAACACAGTAAGTACATGCTTACATTGCTGTGCCACTGATTTAAAAATGCCATTTTTGTATATCCTCCAGATTGCATGCAAACTGCTTTTCAAATGTGATGCCTAAGACATAGCTGAGCCAGATGTCAACCAACCATTGAGGAGCAGATACAAAAGCTCATGTACAGAATGGATGAAAATGGCATTCCACACTAATCCTATAGAGGAAATGACCCTTACCATGAAGAATCCAACAAAATGCACCAAATAAATTGTGGTCCAACTTAAAGTTGACCTATCAAACCTTAAGCTCACTCTCAACCAAGCTAAAACACTCACCATGGACCGTAATACTGGGAGAAATATTGGAAAATGGCAGCAGCGCATTGGTTACATTGTCAATAATCATTTTAATGGCCTAACCGCATTTATTTCATTTTGCTGCTTTTCTTTGGAAAAGCTGTTTATGATTTCAACTCATAAAACACTGTCAGCAACATCAGCTACAACACTGCATGCAATTTTTTAAAGCACTTACTCATACACTCACTGTAATGTTTTTACTACCGCATGAGGCTTTTGCAGAATAAAAGATTTATACATTATACTATTTACTACCCACTACAGAAAACTCTGTACTTCAAAGTGGTACATATACAATATATGGAAGAGATACATGTAGCTTTTAACTATGCACCTGATGCACCTCATTTTACACCTACACTTGCAGAGGAGAAAAAAAAGGAAAATTGGATCAACATTATGAAATTGGATCAACATTACCTGGAAACAACACTGAGCAGAAATAATTGCCCGCAAATCAAAAACAGAAACAATGACTTACAGGAGTTCTGACATTTATACTCATGCCTAGTCCCCATACACTGATGCACCTCCACTGCTTATTAAATGCTCTTTTCCTACCTCTATTGCAAGGTAGCATGCATAATGTATCATGTACGGGTGACCTGGTCCAGGCAATAAGAACAAAAATACTGCTGTAAAGCAGACTTTCAATGATACTGTTCACTCGAGCATCTTCCTTCTATGCATACATGACTGAGTATTATGGAATCAAGCAAGTAGGTTTTGTGTGTAAATGCATGTTAAAGATCAGCTGAGAATCTAGTAATAGTGTGATTTAAATAAATCATGTTGGTGTATGTGCAGGCAAAAGCTAAGGTCAGTCTTATTACCGACATATTATGTATCTTATTACTGACTTATTACAATGCCCTAAAATCTAAAAGAGAACAGTAAAGGAAAACAAGTGCATTGGAGCAGTTGGATTTTTATAATTTATATAATTATCATCATAATTTAGAGTCTGAATTCCCCAATTTGAATATTGGCATTACCAATTAACGGAGTCCCCCTAGCCAATGAGATGTATAAACCAGCACATTGTAGTGCCAATATAAACCCGGCTAAATAGGAAAGTTGCATCAGGAAGGGTATCCAGTGTAAAAAACTATGCCTAATCAATAATGCAGACTATGACCAAATGTGGTGACCCCTAACAGGAGTAGCTGAAAGGATTCACATACAACCTAATCATAGAAATATTTGGTATGAAAATGCAAATCATTACAAAACACATAGTTGCTTACATTTATTTTTACTTTTTGCCCACAACACAATCCAAAAACAAACAAACAAAACAAGAAAAAACTTGGGACAGGAAAGCATTTACCACTGTGTAAATGCCATTCCTTTTCACCACACTTAAAAGACAATTTGGCATTGAGTATAGAGTGAAGAGATGTTTTTCTGCTTTCATTTTGTCCCATTCTTCCAGCAAACACGTCTTAAGATGAGCAATTGGGGATGGGTCAGGACCAGTTCAGTACTTGCACACTCTTCTCTCACAGCCATGCTGTTGTAATATCTGAAACCCTGGCTTTTGGACATCAGCATGAATGATCTTTTTGTATTTGGAGCACACTGCATCTTTTTTGATTGAAATGTTATTAAAACCTCTAAAATGTTTATTCATCTGACCACAACACATGCTTCCACTGTGTGATGATCCATCACAGATGCTTCCAAGCATGTTGACCTCACCTGTTGGAATAAATCATTAACCATCTCCCCTTCATTACAAGCCCATAATTGTCCATGTCACAATTTTTTTTATGTATTGCAAGCCTGCAATGCAAGAATGCCGGTGATATAACAGATCAGTTGAGCATACAAAACATGAAATATATTGAGTTGCATTGTCCCAACTGATTGCTGTTTCTGATTGCTGGTTCAAAAAGATTGGATGATGCTAAATCTAGATTCCACTAACTGAAAGTTTGATTCTGGGACAGGCCTTTACGCTTTCCATTACTGCCTGACCTTACAAATGCTGTTTTGATTCGGCACCTATTCCAAAAGACACATTTAAAAAGTATATCAGGATCATGCCTAGCTGTGATGCTCATGGTTTAACATGGGTCTTGCGGTGAGGTGTTTCCATACATTTGAACAGATAGTGTATAAAACGTTGAGAGACTTTAAGTATCTTGGACTATGCATGTTGTGTATTGCTATTTTGTGGGTTTGATGTTGGTGTGTGGAACATCTATTTATGAGTTAGACTCACACAACACTGTCTGCTACGCCGACTACACCACTTAACCACAAGTCACTATCAATTTCACACATGCACACAGATACAAACAACACGAAACACTGCAGTTTGCAGAATTGGTGCTCTGTCCAGGATATTCTTGCCTCACACCCACTTTTTCATCAAAAGAACTACAGTTCTTGAACAGGTTTGGTTCAGGTGCCTTCAAACCTTGGTGTGTTTCCATCAGTTTTCTAGAACCAGGTGGGCTTACACACCGACAGTAAGATTAGTGATGTGATGTCTAGGCTGCACATACATGAGGTGTGAGCATTTTTGCTGCTGTTACACGTTAGTTTTATGCAAAAAGCATCACACAGCTAGTAGTGATAAGGAGACATTAACATGTTTATCTCAGTTGTTGTTTTCTTTAGATCGTTTGCATGTGAGAAGTGTTCTACTCAGTGCTCGATAGAACACTAAAGTTATAAAACACAAACATCCATTTATTTAAAATAACAATAAAAACCTGATCTCGAAAAGTGTAACATGGACTTATTGTAGTAAAATGATTAGGCAGAGTCATGACATTTCTGTCTGTACTCAGTACTTTAGATCTCCAGAGATGCTCAATTGGGTTTAGTTCAAGGCTCTGGCTGGGCCAGTCAAGAATGGTCACTGAGTTGTTTGTTATTTTAGCAGTGTGCTTAGGGTCATTGTCTTGTTGGAAGGTGAACCATCGGTCCAATCTGAGGTCCAGAGCACTCTGGATGAGGTTTTCTTCCAGGATATCTTTGTACTTGTCTGCATTCATCTTTCCTTTAATTGCAACCAGTCACCCTGTCCCTGCAGCTGAAAAACCCCCATAGCATGATGCTGCCACTACCATGTTTCACTGTTGGGATTGTATTGGGCAGGTGATGAGCAGTGCCCAATTTTCTCCACACATACCGCTTAGAATTAACACGTTCAATCTTCTACTCATCAGACCAAAGAATCTTATTTCTCATAGTCTGGGAGTCTTTCATGTGTTTTTCATGTCTTGGACTGAGGAGAGGCTTGCCATAAAGCCCTGACTGGTGGAGGGCTACAGTGGTGGTTGACTTTGTGAAACTTTCTCCCATCTCCCTACTGCAACTCTGGAGCTCAGCAACAGTGATCTTTGGGTTCTGCTTTACCTCTATCACGAAGGCTCTTCTCCCACGATTGCTCAGTTTGGCTGGACGGCTAGGTCTAGGAAGAGTTTTGGTCATCCCAAACTTCTTTCATTTAAGGATTATTGAGGCCACTGTGCACATAGGAACCTGCAGAAAATTTTTTGTAACCTTGGCCATATCTGTGCCTTGCCACAATTCTGTCTCAGCTCCTTGGGCAGTTCCTTTGACCTCATGATTCTCATTTGCTCTGACATGAACTGCGAGCTGTGAGGTCTTATATAGACAGATGTGTGCCTTTCCTTGTCAAGTCCAATCAGTTTAATTAAATACAAATGGACTCCAATGAAGAAGTAGAACCATCTCAAAGAGGATCAGAAGGAAATGGACAGCATGTGAGTTAAAAGAGTGCCACAGCAATGTCATATTTTCAGTTTTTTCTTTTTTTTAATACATGCAAAAATTTCTACACTTCTGGGTTTTTATGTCAAGATTGGGTACTGACTGTACATTGGTGAGAAATAAAACTTTTTTTGCATTATTGCTGCCACCACAGAAGTGCAAAAGACCTTTTCAAGGGCACTGAAACTTTTTTGGAATGTGTTTCAGGCATGAAATGCAGAAATAAATGTTTATTAATAATTAAAATGAAGTTGAGCAGACAAAACATGAAATATCTCAGATTCATACTGTCTGCAATCGAATGAAGGTCAAAGTAAATGTAAGAATTAGACCATGCTGTCCCAGCTTTTGTCTGATTTGGAGTTGTACATTCTTTGAGATGGCTTTAAAACCTGCCACGGAAATAAATTAATAATGTTTAATAATGTGTGATAAGTGATTCATGATTAATCATGTGAGGGGAAAACAAGTCAAAGCTGTTCAAAGCTATTAAAAGAAGCCAATAAATAATTGTTTGCTCGGTGCTAATAGCAGTGTGATAATACTGTTGAGGTGACAATTTGATCCAGAAGTGCGTGATTAGATCTGTGGCTCATTAGTCCTGATATTAGTGTGGGTGTGTTTTCATTTCATACAGAACTTAGCAGCAACAATGTCAATGGAGCAGTTTAAGTGGACAAAAGGACATTTACCAAACACAGACACACTTCTCATCATAATTTCACTAAATGTTTGTTTCCCCTCAGGATAACACAGATCCGTGGAAAATTTCACATTAAATTAACCAAACAAATAAGCAATGGAGTGAATGTTGAGGTTGCAGAATTATATCTCTCTGTATTTTCTTCCCTCCTAATTTCTTTTCTTCTTTGTATGTGTGTACATAAAGTAATTTCTACCAGTCTTGATTTATCAAAATGAAAAGATGGATGAAAAGGTGGGGATATGGAGACTAAGTCATTTAGCCGGATTTATTTATGTACAGTATTTTTTTTCCACAGTAAAATAACCATGTACAATGACAACACATTAATACATCATCATTATATAGCCAAGTTGCATTATTGCTAAAGAGAATGTAAAAAAAGAATTGACATATTCTCTCATGATTGATGCAATTATGAACTCTACTGGCTGATTGATGCAGCCTGCACAGAGACGAGGAAAGAGTTCATTATCAAGGTGTATATTCCTGTTTACAGTGCATTACATTTGCATTTGCACAAAACAAACATAACAATTATAATAAAAATAAACTAGATCATAAATATATTGTACATGTTGTACACCTAAAAAAGGCACTGCAAAGATTTGAACCAAGATCCTCCAACCAACAGCGCACATTAAAGCGAAGGAAAACCATTTTGGGTCTTTCAGAGCATGTAAAGGAAGCATTCCATATGGACTACAGAAAGTAACAATACCTCTTACATGACAGACCTATGTAGGGGCGTTTCTCACCTTTCGCTTGTCAAATTATGCTCGCCTTGACCCTGAGTAGAATAAAGCGGATATGATGTTGTTTTAAAAAGTACTTGTATCAATAAAAACAAAGCACCAATAGACCAGATATTTCACTGTGTCCTTGTGTAAGAAGAACTGCAGTATCGCGTGAAAAGATAAAAAACAGTTCTGTATGCAAATCGTCTTGTACTTTGCAATGGAAAGTGACCTAGAGCGAAATATAAAAAAAGAATAGAGGGAAGCCACTTTTATCCTCTTTATCATAATAACAGCAAACATTTGTCTCATCTGTACTCATGTTAACATCTTTAAAATAAAATAATGGCATTCTACTGCACACCCAGACCTCTAAAGCTGATTCTGTGATTACATTAAATGAATAATTTAAAACACAAGCACAAAAATGTGCATGCAGATAATACTACTGAGATTATGAAAGAAACTGTTCAGTGTAATTTAGATGTATAACCTATCCTAGGGTGGCACGGTGGCTTAGTGGGTTGCACTGTCACCTCGCAGCAAGAAGGTCCTGGGCTTGATCCCCAGGTGGGCCGATCTTCTGTGCAGAGTTTGCCTCCACGTGTTCTCCACGTGTCTGTGTGGGTTTCATCTGGGAACTCTGGTTCCCTCCCTCAGTCCAGAGACATGATACTAGGTTGATTGGAGACACTGAATTGTCCTGGAGGTACCTGTGATGGATTGACACCCCATCCAGGATGTTACCATGTGCCTTATCCGCATTGAAGTGCTGGTATAGGCTCCAGTACCCCTCCACCAACCCTAATTAGGATAAGGGTAAAAGACAATGAACTGAACTGAGTCTACCCTGGGATTGAAATTCATAGTACATTGAATACACAACCCTTAATTGTATTTCTATACATTTTCAAAAAGCTTCTTCACTGATATTTAGGTAAGAAGCATTGAAGGTGGGAGGAGCAGTTATTGCTAGTGTCAGAATGAGTCCTGATTTAGTATGATTTCCAGCTCAAAGAATCTTTAAGAAAAGAAGATTTTCATACTTAAACAAACATCCTTTTGGTGTTGCTAATGGAATTAGAAATTGTATGATACTGCAAAAAATACATTGCAAAGAACGGTAAGTATGTAGAAACTAATTGATGCTGCACAACTTTTGTCATTTGGTAGATTTATTTAACTTTACACAATGTCTTTCTTTTACACCTTTACATTAAAATATTCGATTTAATTTTTATTGTATATATAAAACTTCTTTGAGCAACTGTCTGTAGGATTAGACCACATGGGCCAGCCTTTGCTACCCAGATGCATCAATGCGCCTTGGAAGCCTATGACGTCCATGTGGCCAGTTTGACCATGTTACTTTATTGGATTAATTTTGAGACATACTGAAGACCAAGAATACCTAGCTGACCCATTCACCTAGTCATCCTAGTTCAACTCACTCAAATCCCTGTAAAGTGTATGATTTCTGTATATTTTAAATAAAATATGACCCCAAGATATCAGTTCTTGATACATAGGGTTTGGTTGGGTGAATAAATATGATCCCACCAACAAACATATTTGGTATTTAAGTGTGAAAATAAAACAGACTGACTTAGGAATGTTTACAGTTCCCAGGGAATCAGTTTTATACCAAGAACATTGAAGCAACAACAGGGTGATTGTACCACCTTACAGTGGTAGTCAAGTGGGTAGAGCTATGGGCTATCAATATTTAGATTTTTGGTTTAACTTCAGCCTCAGCTATGTTGGGCCTCTGACCCTTAAGGTTTCTACACAAACCTTTGCAAATACTTAACTATTCAATTAGCATACCTGTGCCTTATTCTCACTCCTTATTTTCTAGGTTCTATATTGCCTTCCTGGTTTTGACCCATGCTTTTCCATTGGTTTTTTGATTAATGTAACCATGATGACTAGTTTCTTGCCACCTACTACAAACTGCTTCTTACTCTGCTTAATAGAGAAATTTGTTGAAAATTATTTTGTGCCCTGCTTATTCAGCCAGCCAGATTTTTACTAAGAGGAACAAACTGTGACGTCTTGAAATTCAGGTGATTTAGAATTGCAGAGATTTAATGAAATTGACCTCTAACAATACGAGTACCCTAATTCTGCCATCTGCAGCTAAAACCGTTTCTGGCATTTAGTTGACTTAAGCCAACCAGGCCCCATTTAAAGAGTTTTGACTAGACGAACACCTTCGAGACTTGCGAGGGTGAGATTTCATACTTCAAACTGAACAGCTGTTGACGAAAGACTTTACTCTTACACATTAAAAGTCAACACCCAGTGAATAGAAACCTGAGCAGAGCTGGCTTGCATTCTTCAATGCAACAATTCTGTAGGACATGACCTTCCGACAGTGGTAGTTTGAGAGAGTGGTAGAGTAAATGCTATAAAAAATAATCACATTCTTCTTGTGATCATTTTACAAACCACCTGCCACAGCAATTATGAAATAAAACATCCTTGGAATACATTGGAAAGTGTGATACTTAAGCATGTTTAATGACACAGATTCATCATGAGGAGCTGAGATTCGGTCATCACTTTTTAAATACTAGCATAGTGGTAATTACTTGAGGGAGAAGAAGGCTTGGATGTCTGCTGAGTCAGATTTGTTGCCTGAAGCGAGCGCAGATAAAATTAGTTAATACCAATCAGGTACAACTTTATGACCACCCTGCTAATATTGTGCCACAGAAACAGCATTAACTTCTTTAGCACCTCTTTAGCATGCCCATGTGCATGGTTGACCCTGTCACCAGTTTACCTTCCTTGGACCAATTTTGATAGATAGATCAGTGTTAATCACTTCACCTGGATTTATACAGACAATTTCCAATTAATGGCCCAAAACTGAAACAAAGGTCTGAAATCCTAGTTAGCTGCCTTGCTGTTTACTGGCTACATAAGGAGCTGCCTTGGTAGAGAGGATTCTAATAAGACATGGACTAATACTATACTCATACAGTTAGTCTCCTGTTTTTTAACCAATGCAGTGAGGACTAGTGGACTAATGGACTAGTAATCCAAAGTTTGCCGGTTCATACCTGTCCACTGCAAGGTTTCTGTTGTTGGGCCCCTGAACAAGGCTCAGACTGTATACTGTAACTATATTGTAAGTTGCTTTATGATAAAGGCATCTGCTAAATGCTGGAAATGTAAATGTCAACTGTCCTTTCCCTCTGTGTATCAAAAACAGGTGAATTGACAGTGACCACACTTGGGTGCCTTTATATCACTGAGAATTTATTCACATTTGAATGTAATTTCATTTGCTGCTCAGCACTGTACTTCAAATTACATTTTTTTACAAACAAAAAATATTAATTGCTAAGAAAATCCCTCATTACTCAATTACAATGATGTTCAAATTGAATGTACCTTACTCAGACACATTTTAAGGCATTTTCAGACATCCATCTTCATGGGAACATGCGTAGGATGCTGTACAAGGTGATCTATGAAAAGACCTTTTATATTGATAAAAAGCAATCCAGACTTAGGATTATATGCATGTTGCAAAGTAAGAAAAACACTTAGGTGGTGCAGCATGTATTAGGCTAACCCACTAGGTTTGGATCTCAGAAGTGCTATCAGCCAAGCATCTAGTGAGTACGCCTTTGGATTAAGGGGTGTTCTAGGGTATTCCTGTCTTGTTCCTGGTGGAAACTTGACCTCCTGCAACCATGACCAGGATGAATATTAATAAATTTATTTTCTAAGCATTTGAGTAAATTTGATTATGGTTGCCACACATCAGTAAAATACACTATTATTTAAGAGTTTAGAAAACCCTAGCCATAGAGATGTTTTCCTTCTTTTTTTTTAGTATTTTCTGCCTTTTACAATAAGTATAAAACTGTTGGGGAAAGCTTACGCAAATGAGTGGAGACGGTTAAACCTAACGGAGCTTACATAGGTATGTTTAACAGAGCTTACACCCCAACCCCTTCCCTAATAAATGTACCATGTGTGCATTGACTCTACAAGGTGCACTGTATAAGTTTCTGCCAAAATAGGTTGCAATTCCCCACAGTGGTTTCTGGCCATACCAGGCCTCCCCTAATGTTTTAGAAAAAATATATCTTTAATAAAGTTAACCCCAAAGCTACCGTCAGAACAATCTGACAGTGGTGATTAATAAATGAAAAAGCATGACAAACTCCTCATTTTTTTCTGGTGACGTGTATCCCTGAGAGCTTATGGTAATAGTGTTGTGGGATTGCTGAAATCTTTCTTTGATGGCCTCAGGGAAAGAAATGTGCTCTACTGCCAGATGGAAGGCCTGCAATAGTCTTTCTAGGCATCTCATAAGGAGAAGACATTGAACAGCGGTGTAAAAAATACTTTATGTTATAAGCACTGATTCATATATTTGTTAAAATATTTCCTTTCATTGACCAATTTACCTGTCCACTTCTTTCTTTACCTGTCCCCAAACGCTTCTTTGGGGCACAGACTGGTATGATTCCTTAAGAACCAAATCTTATATTTTATCTAATTAAAACATTGAACTTTTGCTGCTATCGAGGTACCATTGCAGGATTTTTCAAACATAATGGCTTAAATTATTCATTTTTTATCTCATCCGATCACCTTTTCATGTAACTAAATCCACTGACTTCCATAAACACCTGATTAATGTAATGCTGCAGAGGTTGGAAGTCTAGCAAGTTGTTCCATCTTTCCAACTTTTTATTTGCCACTTGGCATTAAAATCAACAAACTGAATTTGGAACATACAAGTACAAGCTGAATGATGCAAGTCTAAGCACATATGACGCACAGCCATGTTCCAGTAAAATCCTTGAAAACATTTATACCTCTCGTAATAAAGTTTCATGTAGAACATTGGTTTAGGAACCTTTCAGATAAGAGGTACTGCTGGAGATACCATACAGCTTAATCTTACAGTCACCGTGTTACAGTGCAAGACTTGTTTATAACATTAGTAGCTGGAGTTACTCTACCATTCTTCAAAGTGACAGTTTAATAGAGAGTATCCCCAGCATTCATTCTGTAGGTGAATATTAGTTGTACATGCATCGTTTCTCTTACTGGGACACCAAGCACATACAAAAGAGTAAATGGAATCATTATATTTGTCACAACATAATTGTTGATTAATGAACTGATGGATGCTTTTTTTGTCAAATCTACACATACAGTACAAAAATTTTGCAAGACCCAGCTTGTTTTGGGAGTGCAGGGTTGTATGGTACTATTGTACTGCACTCTGGGAGCAGACAGGCTTAAGAGCAAAGTCGGCTTTTCCTGTATTAATAAACATTTTGCATTGTTTGAATTTGTCTTGGTGCATGACATCCCTAAAAAGGGTAAAACTTGTTGATGTAATATCTTAATGTACATTTCATCTGACTACAATACACATTCACAGTGTGATGGTCCATCCTAGATGCCTAACAGGCCAAATCAGTCAACACTACTTCTATACATGGTTAACATACGGCTTTTTTTGCACAGTATAATTTTATGTGACATTTGTGTGAGTAACTCCATATTGTAGTGTTTGACAAAGGTTTGTTAAAGCAATCCCTTGAACATGTGCTTATATAAGCTATTGTTGAATGGTGCAGTGCTTTCTGAGGGATTAAAATGCATCCAGCTTAAGTTTGCACTTTTGTCCTTTAGGCAGTAAAATTCTCACAATTATTTGAATTGTTCAATGATATTAGCTACTAATATCATAATAATATAATATTGTATCGTGCATTTGTTGACACATCAATTAGTAACAGATCAAGGCCCTTAAACCTCAATTGCTCAATTAGTATTCATAATTGCATGTTGCTAAAGATGAATGCCTCACATGTAAACCTTATAGTAGGTTTAAAATTCTCTACATAACCCAAATACATTGCCGAGAAATAAACTCACCACCAAGTGTGCTTCTATTTTTAGTTTGTATATTTTTACATGAAGATACATCACTGTAACTTAAACTATTTGCAGCATCTGTGCTATACAAACCCGAGAACCCAAGAACCTGGATCAATGTAGAACAAGAATCACTGTTTCACCCATTGCATAATCCTCCTACCAGGCACATCTAACTCTTGCATTGTGAAAAATCTCATCTAACTGGGATCAAGCGGTCCTCCACTTCTTGAGAGAACCAAGGAAGCCCCTGAGGCGACTCATAAATCAATATAAGCTCTAACCTACGTGGATCATCTCCACCTGAGCCTTAGAAGAAAAACAGAAGAAGAAGAAACACTCCTGTATCGATCAATATCATGCATCAAACATCACTTACTCACATTTATAATTTCTTGGCTATGCTTGGTCAACCTTTACAATTTCACACGTACAGCTTGGATACAATTATGCAGAAGTGCACGTGTCCATTGCTGACTTAATAGAGAATTACTACTTGAAAAAAAAAAATCAACAATGTCAAGC
>JAYDZF010000018.1:9962487-9979204 GCA_034509105.1 Microcambeva barbata | reverse complement strand
TCAATATATGTAAAAAAAATAACAAGAACATTGGGATGTTAACTGTAACTGCAATTGATCATGGCTGTCACAAAGACGGTTTGCTGATGATTCACTGGGTTTAATCATTTGGGTTTTTTGTGTCTTCTTTTCCAAGTTACTTTGGTTTTCTTTTGAAATACATTTTAATGTAGTCAGAAAAATAGTCCAATCAATCAGGAACTAACACTGATCAATCACTTTATTCACTCACACTTTTGAAACATTATTCACTACACTGAAAACATCAACCATGTACAATAGTAAAACAAAGGATGAGCAATCAAAAACATATGATGAGCACAAACATATGATGAGCATTGTGTGCTTTGAGAGCCACTGCAAGCACACCAATCACAAAAAAGGATATTCCAAGATCTTCAGAATTAAAAAAAACATAAGGAAAATAAAGAAAAGGTGAGCAGATAAAACCATTGAACTATATGATTGAGGAAAACGAATGAGACATGGCCGAGAGTTACATACAGAAGCATTTTACCTACTTTGTTGAGTCATTAAAATGTAGTATTTAGAATACTCTTTTCATCACTGTGCAGTGATTTGTCCTTAACATTTTAACCCAATCCATGCAGTGAAACACACTCTAGTGAACACTAGGGGCAGTGAGCACACGTGCCCGGATTGGTGGGCAGTCCTAGCCACAGTGTCTGGGGAGCAGTAAGGGCATTGGTTGCCATGCTGAAGGGCACTTCAGTCATATGCTGTCGGTTATGGGAATCGAACCAGTAACCTTGTTATCACAAGTCCAGTTCTCTAACCACCAGGCCATGGCTGGCATTAGCAAATGACTAAGAGGCTACTAGTTAATATAAAATTCACTTGACCTTTGACTTATGTGAAACAGGCCAGAAAGTCTCAAAAAGCAGCACTTAATGCTACATTCAAAACAAATTTATATTACAGATGTAAAAAAAAAAATCCATTTAAATCTACTTGCCTGGAACGGGTTATAAAACCATTGCAATTGCTCTCAGGCTTCCAAAATGTAGAACAGTAGTGAACCTTCCGAGATATCAACATTTAACCAAGAACACATTAATGACTCATCCAAGATGACCTAGATGAAAAAAATAATTGCACAGCTAACCTGTTAGAGCAACTTAAACCATGTTTAATAGAAACCTGGAATTTTTTTGAGAAATGGTGTGTCATTCAGGGGAGCATTTTCACCTACTGTGTGTAGTCATTAGCAAGTGAAAAAAGATGCTAACCGTCACAGGTCACAGATTCATTAGACAGAATACAGATGCAAAACAAATTCATGGAATTCTGCCAGTCTGGAATGGGTTACAAACCTATTGCAAAAGCTCTGGGACAGTGAGTCATTACCTATGAAACTTGAAACAGTGGTGAACCTTCCCAGAAATTGCCTAACCAATAACACATCAGTGTCACAAAAGAACCTAGTTGAACTGAAAACATTGCACATTTAAAGTTTAAAAGCAGCTTAACCTACATATTTAAAGAGGCTAGCTAAATCTGAATGTCACTTGACCAAGAGACCTTTTTGGCTATGTGATCCAGAAATACTAATGCAAAACAAATTCATTTAAAAGGTCATGTGCACAACTAATTTTTTAGAGCAAGTTAAACCATGTTTAAAAGAAAGAAAGAAATGGCCAAGAGTCACATAAGGAAGCATTTTACCTACATTCTATAGTCATTAGCAAGTGACAAAGAGGCTACGTGCAAGCTGAAGCGCTCAAAGGCATTCCAATATCTTCACAGCAATAAGGTTAAATGGGTTCTAAAGAAGATTGCAGACAATTATGTGTTTTTACTTTTTAAAGCAGACATTGATCAAAGCCAAAGCCCGAAGATCTAGAAGACCACCAAGCTTGAGAAGAATATATTCACACAGCTTCTCATCTCTTAGCTTATGCAAACATGGCACCGTAATTCTGAAGTAACATGGACATGACCTGTGTCACATAATGTATGACCAAAGATTTATTGATTTGGCAAGAATTTGTTTTAGCTAAGCATGTTAGGCCTTTGCGATGTTAAAGGTTTTGTCTTGGCTAGTAATTTTTTTATAAAATAAAAACACAATATGCATCTGTTTTTACAGATCATAAGTGGAATCAACATAGTTGATTCAATTTCGACATTCCATGTTAACACATTTATTCTCATTTCATGGTAAAGAACAAATGAAACATCAAACTGATTGTTATATTAGACAAACATAACCAACTCAAATTATTCCTATTATTGAGAGAAAATATTGTTCAGCCCTACCTGACCATATGTGAAAAAATAAAAGCTCCCTTACCTACCAAATAAATGAGTAAACAAACTCAACTGATAATTGGGTATAACTTCACTAGCTAAATCCAGATATAATTATTTCCATACCTGTTAATCTAAACATCACTTCCCCTTATGAGATTGCGTGGGACTATAAATTCTCAAATAGCAGCACATGATGCAAAACTCTAAAATGATTCAAATATAAATTAAAAGCAAAATCAGTAACATCTACCATTATGGAAAGGGATGCAAACCTCAAAAAAACGGTGAACATTTCCTGGAAAAGCCAATCAAAATTTAAACATCTCACCAAAAACTTATCGAGGCAGTCACAATATAATCCAGATGGAAAACTGAAGAGCTGTAAGTGGCATTTACAGTGCCTTGAAAAATAATTTACCACTCTTGACATTTTTCGTGTTTTGTTACTTCACAAACCTGGAATTAAACAATTGGGATTGTTTGGGGGTTTACATCATTTTCATTTATAGAACATGCATACAACTTTAAACATTTGATATTTTTTTATTGTGAATCAGACAACAAATAGGACAAAATAACAGAAAACTTCAGTGTGCATAACTATTCACCCCCACCCCCCTAAAGGCAGCACCACCGTTTGCTGCAATTACAGCTGCAAGATGCTTTGCATAAGTCTCTATGAGCTTACAACATCTTGCCACTGGGATTTCTGCCCATTTGTCAAGATGGATTAAGGTCTGGGCTTTGACTAGGCAATTCCAATGAATTAACGCCATTCTCCTTAAACCACTCAAGTGTTGCTTTAGCAGTATGCACTGGGTCATTGTCCTTTTGGAAAGTGAACTTCCGTCCCCAGTCTCTGTCCAAATCTCTGACAGGCCGAAACAGGGTTTGCTCAAGAATATCCCTGTATTTAGAACCATCCATGTTCCTGAAAAACATCCCCACAGCATGATTCTGCCACCAGCATGTTTCACTGTGGAGATGGTGTTTTTGAGGTGATGAGATGTGTTGGTTTTGTGCCAGACATAGTGTTTTACTTGGTGGCCAAACTCTGTCCCTGACTTATTTGAAGATTTCCTTGGTCTTCGTTGTGTTGCAGCCTCTGGGGCCTTTCAGAAAAGGTGTATAAATACTGACAGATCATGTCACACTTACATTGCACAAAGGTGGACGTCATTTTACTAAGCATGTGACTTCTGAATGTAATTGGTTGCACAATAACTTTTTAAGGGCTTCATAGCAAGGGGGGTGAATACATGTGAACATGCCAATTTTAATTTTTTTACACACACAAAATTACTGTGTAATTCACATTGTAATAAGACAAATAAAGTTACCTGAAATATGTTTTTAGTCAGAAAACAAATGAGCCACAACCAAGTCCATGTTTTGAATAAACAAAAACATGGAATGCCACCAGTAACAAGAAAAAAGCAAGTAAAGGCCTAGCAAATACAAAGTTATTTAATCAACCGATGAGAAATCCTAAAAAAAAACACTTGTTGCCAAAAAATAAAACAACATTGTTTAGCGCATGGTCAATGCATTGAGTTGACCTTATTAAACAAGAAAGTTAGAAATTACACCCTTCAAATTTTTTTTGCCATATCTATGTCTGATAAGACTGTTAAGGTCTCTAGACTAAATTTTGGGCTTTCTACCACAGGCAGGGACTTCCAGACAATACTACTAATGTTGTGTCTATAAATGTTCAAGGTCTTAAAAGTCTTCTTGTACCCCTTACAGTTTTGCTGCGATGAAATGAAATGATGTTTTTCCTCTAAGCTTTTCTGACAGCTTCATAGTTGTTATAATGGTGCAAAACATTGAATGTCTGGGTGGTAGTGACAGAACACATCCCAGCTGAGGCTAATTAAGGGCTAGTATTGAGTTCCTAAATGCTTAATTATGTTGTAGGCCAACTTGTGATTATACAGACTAGCAGATGTATGATTTTTAAACACAAAAACAACAAAATCCTGTTTTTTCTTTATTCAAGGCAGTGTAAGGATTGTTATGTTGATTAATTCTAAATTAAACAAAAAAGAAAAGAAAAGTTATTGCTTATCTATGTAAATGTCTAATAAATGAATAAGCCCGGGATGATCCATTAAAAAGTATAATGATCAAACAAGGCATTGTAACAACTGGCAAATACCAAGTTTCATCAGTACACAAGCTTTTATTGAACAAAGTCATGGACAATTTTGTATCTCTATCTGTTTTTGTATCTCACTTTACGCACTCAGAGGACACCACAAACACCCTGACCAGGGATTGACCCCAGGACCTTCTTGAGCGACAGTGCTACCCACTTAGCCACCGTGTCACCCCTTTTCAACATTAACATTTTTCAAGGAGAATGTAAGATGCTTTTTCTCTGAATTAAATCGAAACAGATCAACAATATAACAGAAAATTCACTCCTAAACAGCTTAAAGGAAACTTTGTTTGGTGTGACTTGCTCGCCACCCTGATTAAACCAATTAAAGGTGCTGAAGTGAGACTTGAAAAAAATCAGTTTTACAGTGCATCTAATTAAAAGCAGTTCTATGAAGACAGCTGAGTTAAATGTATCCAAATCACTGTTATTGCCTTGTTATAAAAAGTAGAAACAAATGGTTTGGAGTAACGATTGAGTCAGGCCAAATTGTGATGGCTAAACAATTTTCAGAGCATCTCTGTGTGGTCCAATCCAACAGACACAAGCTGTTTTAGCTCAAACTGCTGGCAAGGTTAATGCAGCTTTTGATTGAAAAGTGTCAGCATCACAGCAGGGATGTTTTGGCAGACAAAGGGGAAATAACAAAGGTGGTCATAATGTCTGATCGGTGTAGATTATGATTATTTCTATTATCTAATTTACCTTTAGTTTAGTTTTAAATGTATTGTTTCATAGCCTAGTTCTAAACAGTAAACAATGACTAAGCATTAAACATGTAAAGCTTTACCCTGAAGTCTACTGCACCTACTGCATTTTTGATATGAGACTCAGCCTTGATGAATCAAATTCATTGCTCTTGTGGAAGCTTTGAATGTATGTGACCTTGGAGATTACAGCATTTATATTCTATAATTCAGAACCTCTCATAAAGGAACACATTCTGACATCATTGGGAAAAAAGTAGCACACACAAAAAGATAAAAATGTTGCCTGACAAAGACTACTGCCTTCATTTGTTCTAGTGACGAGTGTGTGAAGTAATCAAATGCAATTATTATTAAGGACATTTATATGTATTATTAATCCATTACTGATTTAAATAAAGTATGCAGATTTTGGTCAGCCTAAAACATAAGGGGTTCAATTTGTTCTTAAATTTGTGTACTACATGATATGGTATGTTGCATTAGACTGAAAACCTGAGGGTCTTTTTTTTCAAGCCCGACCATTGCCTCATAGCTGCTGTTGGGCCCTTCAGCTAGGCTTTTTACCCTAAACCTTGTGCTGGTGTAAAAAGTGCAATAATGCCAGGTGCAAATTTGCAAAACACAATAGGTATAAAAATGCAAAAAGAAAGTAAGTGTAAGTGATGCAGAGTTAAATATGGCTCAACAAAGTGCAACAATATTTTACAGCGATCTGTTTAAGTTTAGCGGGGTTACAGCCTCAGTGAAAAAGCTCTTTCTGAGCTAAATCTCACAAGAGTTGTTTTCCAAATTTGACAGATTTTATTGGAAATTTAGCAGATGGACAAAATTCATACACTACGACATATTTTGAAAAAGTTTTGAGTTTTGGTTGAAAAACTATGTTGCAATCTGGCAACCCTGTAATCACTGCAGCAGTTTTCCAGATGCAATTTTAAAAAGTTTTAGTATTTTCAATTTAGCTAATTAAAATTCTTAGAGAAAAAACAATTAAAAATAATTGAAGTACAGTAATGTGAGTGCATATAATTGGTTACTTTCCAACTCTGAAGGGACCTTGGTATATTCATAATGCGTATAGTGGCTCACATTTAAACCCACCAGATGAAACTTGGGATTAGTAGTAGGTTTTTTGGATTGTGTAATTACTCTTATATGGTTTAGACTCCAGCTGTTTAGACCAAGATCCACAAGAATATATAATAACACTGAATGAGTTAAACAACAAGTCTGTTTCACAGTCAGCAATTTAATTCATTCCAAAGGTGTTCAATAAAGTGCATGTACCTCAGGGCATTAAGTCACACATATTTGTAAATTACAGTAGCCAAGCTCCTTCATAGTACCGGTCAATTAATTTGTTCCAATGCATTAAAGGGAACTGTAAATGGTCAAGGTGTCAATCTTGCATTTGATAGTGTGATTGTGAATGTGCATCATCCAGTATCCATCCATGATTCGAGTGGATTGATTCACACCTATTAGTGTCTTACTACCCTCTGTGGTCACATTATTACTCGCATCACATAGTGTGAAGAAATACAGACATGGTCAAATAATGGAATTGATTTTTGCCTTCAGCAACAACTGATGTTTTTTTTTTCCTCAGAACTCTTGATAATTACAATTTCTTAAAAGCAGAGCAAAAACAAGTTTACAGCCGGGCTTAAAGTAAAACAAATGATTTTGCTTAAACAATTAACTCTACTGGTGTGTGACTCAAAACGACTCCTATGTAAGGACGCTAACAGGTGCTTTCAAGAAACAGACCAACATTTTGAAGCAAATTAAAACATCTGGACTAAAATATGGGCACTTAATTGCTAGATGTGTGGACACACCCAACCTTCACTATGGGTGTGTTTGAAATCTAGGGAGCTGTCTTACTGTCTACATAGGGAACTATCTAATTAAAATATTATAATAGGACGTGCCTGATAATGAAGGTCATTCGAAAGCTCACTGCTTCCTTAGTAGAAAGCTACAGTCTAGTAGAATTACAGTCTAAAACTTCTGTAATAAAGTGAACACTTGACTTGCTGATGGTTTACCATTAATTTTTCAGCTTAACATATATCAAACTACAAACTGACATGAACAAAACACTTAACATAATAAAATGTTTTTTGACATAATAAAAAGTTTTTGACATAAACATGAATTGCAGAAAAGACAAAGTAAGATGCATTACTACTTGATCTAAGTAAGGTATTTTTGCAGAGGTAAGTATTTTTGCAGAGGGCTCAACAGCAACAGTCTGGCAGGGGTGGGGCTTAAACAAGCAACCTTCTGATTACTAATGCATTACTTGAATCATTAGGCTACAGCCAGCCCTTAATAATGAATAAAAAAGGATTTAGTTACATTTAGAATAATACACTATAAGTATTCAATAAAGACTTGTTTTAATGTAATTTAAAAGTTTTAATATTTATTACAATAATCATTTTTAGACAATTATCACAGGTCTTATGTCAGTATCCATTTAGCCACTCTTCGAAGCTGTTGCTCAGAGTTGTTAAACTAAGATGCCCCATTTTAGCACTTTGCCTGCTGTGCATATAATCACAACTACATTGCTGAGCTAATGAAGCAGCAAACTAAACCCTTATGAGGAAATGTCATTCTCACTAAGAGAGTTTAGATCATGTCACCAAAAGAAAAGCACTGCTGGGATTAAAATGTCAATTCTAAACCAGGATTAAAAGAATGACGTGTCATGACCCCTCCATTGCATACACATGTGACTGGGCCAAATGGCCTTTACTAGCTTACTTTGTCTAGCTTCTTTCTGTAAGCTTGAACTTACGCAGAATCAGTATAACAGCTGGCAGGTTCAATAAGAGGTGAGTTACAAAGGGGGAGGGGGTCAGCAATGAAGCGGTGAGGTACAAATTAACCATGAAAGGTGTCCAAGTGACACAGCAAGATAATCCCGGTTAGAAACTTGGCTCTTCGACCCTGTAGCAGGCAAAATTGGCCCCAGTATGCTGTGCGGGAAATACTAGACTCAATGTGTAAGGACTTTGATTGCCAAGGGTGTCTGTTCAATAATTGGGGCATGGCATACACCAAAGAATGGAGCCTACCACTGTAGATTTTTATCTTTTGTTTTGTTAAAGTTGATAAAAAAAAATACATGTGGTATACGTGTGGTATATTGACATAATTAATGTATATTAGGAGCCAATTTTATTATCCACACTGTAAAAATTAGTAGGTTCTTGAAGAACCTCATATATTACTCCAAGAACCTAGGGGCACTTCCAGGATCTCAAATGTTCCTCAAAGTTCAGAGATTCCTGGAAGAACTTTTGGGAGTCCTCAGTATATAATCTTGTCCCTCAAAACACATTAAGAGGGTCTCACAGTTTCAAACTGAGAAACCTTCAAAAGGCCCTAAAGGAAGTGTATACCAGCTTTTCAAAGGTTGCAAGGCACACCTGACATGGCTCCCAGAGAAAACTGATGTGGACACAGGGGAGACATGCAAACTTCACCTAAAGAAATGACCCAAACACAGAACCTTCTTACTGTGAGAGAACAGTGCTTAGCCATCATGCCACCCCAAAAAAAATGTAATCATGGCAAATGTTTCTAGTAAAGCTTTGCTCACCTAAAGATATAATTATATGTTGTCATAAAGATATGCCATGGACTAGCAGAATTGTATGAAAAGACACATTTGAAAATGATTAACATGTCGGCTCATGGACATAGAAGTGTCTTGATCATGTGTACACATCACCCATATCTACACACAAAATATACTTACGTAAACTGCTAAGCTGTTAAAGTCTTGTGCCCAGACAAATAGAAATAAACTACAAACTTAAATCCATTATATATTTATGTTTATATTGTTGTGGTACTTTTTATAGTGGCACTTATATAACTTAAAGTTGATATTTAAACATAAATAAATATTGGAAGGATATTTATTTGTGAACCAGCATATACACTATTTTTACCAGCCATATTGTTTTTGCTGCTTAAACATGTTCTAAGAACCTTAATACAGAAGCAATGTAAGTTTGAGCAAGTATACCCAAACCTTGTAATATTTATTATACACCAATGTGAATGATATTAACATCAAATATGGGTTTTAAAATACTTCTGAAAAACTGCAACAACTGTCAGCCAAAGCTCCTGTGGGGTGTTCATGGTCTGTAGTGGTCATTATCTATTAAAAATGGTCCAAGGAAGGAAAAGTGGTAAACGGGGCTGTGGCTGGCCATGTGTAACTGATGCATGTGCAAAGGCTAGTCGGTGTGGTCTGATCCAGCAGACTAGCTACTGTCGCTCAAATTGCTGTTAGTCTGTAGGCCAATCTGTGCTTCATCATTTTCTTGAATATATAATAATATAGTCATGGAAAAAATAAAAGACCACTTCAGTTTACAATTTCTAAATGTGTCTGTTACAAAAATGAGCAGTGTTGTTTTATTCTCTTCAAAATCCTATTCTAGTTTTTAGAAAAAAAAAAACATTTTTGTAAATCTTTTTTTTTGTAAATCTCACTCTTAGAATTTGAATAAACTGATCATTTTGAAGTGGTCTCTTATTTTATTTCCAAGACTGTATATGTATAATACAATTGACTTACATTTACAAAAAAAGTCATTTTTTATGTGTGATCTGTGGTTTGTTTAATTTTTTGCATATTTGTTAAGGACATAACACAAACATTCATTTTAAAAAAGAATTTAGTCTTTGTATGACACCTGTCTGCTTTTTATTTCAAATGTTCCTAATTTCCATTGGTAACTGAACTGACTTTGCACAAAATAAGTGAAACGTGCCTGCGGACACGCACACAGATCAAAGCCCCTCATCACTGACAAATGCACACCCATCTGTGAGTAAATCAGCTGACCTGAAGTTTTCCCCTGCGAGTGTGTGGGTCCTGCATTCCTGCAGCTCTAAGTGAATGTGTCTGTGTGAGTGATAGCTAGAGGCCAAGCCCTGAGTAATAAACCATCCTGAAAGTGTTTATGTTGGACTACTTATAAGTACCGCACTGTCCTCTCACAGACAGGGAGGAACTGTAAGTCAGGGGTTCAATCGGTGGAATTCCTGTCACACATAAATACAGTTCAAATCAAAACATTGCAATTCTTGTTGTGTTATCCTGCTAGTGTTCACATTCAAACTAGGTGGGACTTACTGATATTTTAAAAGGAGAACTAACCACACTGTAATGAAAGAAATATATTCCAAACAATTCACAGCAAGAAGGTCCTTTGATCAATTCCAAGGTGATGCGAACTTGGTTCTTTCTGTTTTGAGTTTTGAGTGAGTGTCCTCCCACAGTCCAAAGTCATGCAAGTAGGATGGACCGGAAAAAGACTAACCTATGACTTACCTATGTTTTTGAGATTGACTTGTGGTGAAAAGATGGTGAAGGGTTATTCTGCAAGCACACCACAGCTGAGATTCTGAACTTCTTGGTTCTTTTAGAGTTGCTCTTAGAGGTGGGCACACATCAAGCCCAGACTTGTTCTGAATTATATTTAGGATCTGGCAAAGTGTTAGTAGGGTGTGGTCAGAGCATAAAAAACATATTTTATGTTTAAACCTACACATGTTAGTGCACTCAGTGATTCACACAATGGTGTGAAGCATAGTAAATGTATTTGAATAATGCTAGGTTTTTAAAGTAATATTTACTAAAATTGGTTTTTGAAACAAATGGTTAATAATGTACACTGTGTATAGACATGCAAACCAGTTAACAGTGAAACTGATGACCAAGGTTCTGCCCGTGTTGCACAATTTTCGAGAAAGCAAAGCAGCTGTATATCACATATTACAAACAAGAATAAAAAATAGTAAAAACTTACCAAAAAAGTACAATATTACAACCAATATTGTGAATTACAG
Source organism: Microcambeva barbata (assembly GCA_034509105.1). Taxonomy (NCBI): domain Eukaryota; kingdom Metazoa; phylum Chordata; class Actinopteri; order Siluriformes; family Trichomycteridae; genus Microcambeva; species Microcambeva barbata. The sequence goes on along the minus strand of JAYDZF010000018.1, from coordinate 9,968,170 downwards.
TGAATATTATTCAATGTATACTTCACAATGGCAGATCACACACTTGGTGCATGTCCAAAGCCATGACGCACTTTATTCACCCTTCACTGAATCAATTAACAGCCTGCCAGGGTGCAGCAAGGTGTGCAGAAGCATGTCTTTCCAAACTGTGCATGTCTGAACATCTTTTTTTTTCTTTTTCAATGACAACAAAAACTTATGAAAAAGCAAATTTGCATTCACACACTACAGACCGTGTCACAGCCATTTCAATTGTCTGCAAAAGCCTTAAAGGTTTTGAGATTATGCTGACCGTGTCACTTATCTGTTTAAAGCATCAAAAGTTTATAGAATACATTCACCAGCTTGTGAAACACCACAAATTCACCTTAAAATGAAAATCACTTACAGGAAACTAAGCCTTCTAGACTCAGACACAGGCTCCTGCTGATTAGCAAACATGCCATTGGAGGGGTGAAGTAGTGCTGAATCAGAAGTCTAAGTTCCCTGCTGTTCTGTTCAAAACTAATACAATGCCACGGGAAACCAGCCTTTTTCCTTCATGCTGAACTGTTTAAATGAGTCAAAAGTGAAAAAGGCACTTGCTGAGGAATTTCAAAAGCATTCCATTCAAAAATCAAAACGCAAGATCAAGCCTGAAATGCTGTTTACTAGCTGAGAGTAATATATATAGCAGTACAACAAAAAGCTGTTATACATCATGTTCAATACTAAATTATGATTACGTGTTAAGTGCAACACATTTTACATGACCAAGGTTCGATCACCCCCACTTGTTAGTCATGTTGTCATTTGTATAGTTTCACAACATGTTTAGAATCAGAATCAGACTATTGTATTTAGTATACTTTCTTAATCACTTTGCCGTGTAATTTGGTCTTTTTAACCCAATCCGCAGTGAAACACACATATACACACTAGTGAACCGGTAACCTTCTGATCACAAGCCCAGTTCTCTAACCACCAGGCCACGGCTGCATTAGTACATTTAGGCACGGATGTTGGTAGAAGAGGTGGGAAAAAATGTGTTTCTGCACTAGCACACAATACTGTTCAATATAAGCAGTCTAAAATAGGCACACACTACAATATAACAATATTACAATGCTTTGAACATTACGTTATCCAGTCAGACATTCACAAACAGCAATGATTGGATACGTCTGCTAGGAGGATTGGCTGAGAACCCACAATAAATTTGGTCATTCTGTTACCATTTAGAGAGTGAAAAGTCTTCATTCAAGTCCCTTTCTGTGCTAAATATCCATCAAAATAGCTGCCAAACATTTAAAATCATTTAGTGTGAACAGTGTTGTAATCAGGTTGTGACATGAAGTGAGCATGTTGTTGAACTTCAGCCAAGAGGAATGCAAAATACAGAGTGATGGGAGGGGGGGGGGGGGTAATTAGAATTTACCAAATACCAAAGGTTCATTGAAGAAAGTGGACATAACAGCTTACCTAACAATTCTTAAATTTAGGACTAAGACGTCAAAACTATTATTATTAATTTGCTAAATCTGTCTTAAATAGACTTTTGAACTTGAATTTGAAGCTTATTGAAAACTACCAAATCCAATCGATAGGGTAGAAAAAGTACAAATTTGCCATGTCTTTTTTTAAACACTATAAGCTTTTACCATGGGGTTAAAGGAGGCAACTTACAAAAGCACAGCTCAGGAACACAGAATTAAAACAAATCCAACAGAGCTCTGGCTTATTTAGCAACCTAGGCACACTAATCCACTCTGAATGCTGCAAAAATTACCTTCTTATTCCATTCATACACCAGCATGAACACACACAGACACACACACACACATTCCTTAAAACCGGTTTGCATGACTGCAAATGTTTTGGGGTTTAACAGAAGTAGATGATTTTCGACTGGAAATAATAATGACAAAAAAACATAGCTTTTGGTGTCATTGCAGTACTGAGAATGGTCCACCGTCCAAATCACAGTGTCAGTAGAGTGTTAATAGTAGTGTGTGTCTACTATTGCTAACATACACCTCATCAAGGGTAACTTCACTCATATGCGAGTCACCTAAGCAATGGATATTGATACACCCCCAAACCTTGACAGATGTGGGCTTTTGTACCTTTTACTAATGACACACTAATAATCCTCTTTTAATAATTTAGCACAGAAACTCGAACATCAATTTAAACCATGAATTACTTTGTCAAGAGCAGATATTTCCCATATCATTTATACCATCTAAAATGAGCCAAGATAAATTGGCAGTTTAGCATTGCTTTATGCAATGGTTGACTGTATTAAGTGATAGAGGTTTTCTGAGGTACATCTGGTTTTTATGCAATGTCACCTTAGAAATAAAAAATTCCACACTTAACAGCACTGTCCTACACAGACTCAGATCACCACAGATTTCCAAACCTTTTCACAGTATTATGTAAAGTAGATTTAAATTAACATAGAAGAATTGGGAGTCCAGCGTGGCATACAAAAGGGTGAACAAAGTATGCAGATATCTATAGCATAGTGGTTAAGGTACTGGCTAGTAATAAGTAAAATGTTGCTGCTTCAAGCCCCAACGTTGCTATTTTTCATTGTTAGTCCCTAGAACAACAACCTTGAGCAAGGCCCTTGAGCAAGATGGGTCATTATTGACATAACCACAAAATGTATCTTACTGTCTACATATTTATCAACAAAATATGTAAAATGAGGGATACCACGGAGAAAACCTTGATCATCAAAACGACTTTTTTTTTTAAAAAGGGAAAAGTTTGGTGAAAGGAATGTTTCTACTTTTTGTTGGAAAGGGATAAATGATACTGCACACAAAAGCAGCAAAATCCCATCCGGCCGTCTACCATGGTAAATGAAGCATCATGATTTGGGGTTGTTTTGCTGCCTCTGGGTCTAAACAGCTTGTCGTCATTAAGGGAATCTGGGGATTTAAAATTGTACCAATACATTATATAGAAGAAAATTAGTATAGCAGTATGTCCCCTAAAGTTTAACAGAAGTTCAATGATACTACAAGGCAATACCCCACTACACATACATCCAGTCCATCCATCCATGTATCATTTAAATTGTTTCACTGAGATCTGTTCTGAGATTTTCGGAATCTGTTTAAACTGATTAACAATTCCCTCTTAAAGTTTGGCAAAATCTATGAGGCACGACCCTTTATTGCTTGAACATCTTTGGTGGATCACTTAGATCCCAATCAGAATTATCTCACCTGTTACCAGTTTCAATGTACCTGTTTATTGTGGAATGTTATAAAACTCTATAACTTCAATATTCAGCTTTTCATTCTTAGTTGTTGTCTCTACAGGCATCCAATTTTAAATATGCTTTGATTTACAACATACAATTAAGCTGATTTGTCAAAATATTGGAAATATTTTCTTTCTTCATTGATTAGTTAAATAAAAATTCAGGATAATCAACATAAACTTTTTTACTGCATGTTGCACAATGTCCTAACTTTTTTTTTTTACTAATGTGCTTTGTATTTCATGTGACTCATGCTGGTAAATTAACAACCTGGAATACATTCCTGACGCAACCTGATCCAGACTCTTAATGTGATTCCAAGCTCAAGTTCAATAAACAATTTCCTAAATTTCACAGTGTCATTAGAGTAGTCTGCAATCTCCATCTCATACATGCTAATGTTAATGCTTCACAAGTCATTATTTTTTGGTTCTGTTTAGTTCTACCCAAATCAAACAGTGCTTCATCATGAGCAACACATATATTAAAAGACTTTTTTTGAAAAATCCAGCTTTACCAATTTGTATGATATTTAGGTTGGGTAAGGGTTTCACAGTTTAATTTAATAAACATGACAAAGCTGCCAAGTTTTTACTTATGCAGTTATTCAACACATCAGCATTTACATAGTTGATGGTTCTCACAAGCAAATACATGGAAAAAAACACAGTCCTGTAACTTTCCACCTGCTGAGGTGTTTATGTGAGATTATAGTTTATTTCAATGTTTTATGTTGTGGTCATTCAAGATTCTAAATCAACCAATCAATCAGCCAATAGGTTTGTTTAGATTAGTTTGGTCAATTATGTACATTCTTCCACAGAGATTTTTTATTTATTTATTTTTTGGGAGGTGTGTGTGTGTGTGGGGGGGTGTCCAGTGAGGTATATGAAAGGGGTAAGGGGTGAGCAAAATGTACAGAGCAACAAATGTAGTCAGTATTGCCATCAATATGGTGGGTGTGGCTTATGCATATAGGATATTACAAAATGGGTATGTCTGCTTAGTAAATATATACACCTACATTTAAAAAAAAAAAATCATGAGGCTTGGCCATAGTAATGGTTGTGTAAAAGGCAAATCGTGCATCATTGCAGCCAATTTGTCAGCTTTGTCAGCAAAGTAAACATGCCATTACATCTGCCAATGCCAAGATAAAGACAAGTACTTAACTTTGCAGTAAACCTCTCAGTGACATAACGTTAACCTACACACTCACTGCTTTGTTTTACAGAATCAATTACAGTGTCCTAAGTGTCTGTAAGTGACTATTATATTGTACAAAACAAAAAAACAAGCTACAAAATGTATCCAAATTATCAACTAGTGGTAGTAATAAAACTCTAACTTAAAACTTTTACTGCACATGTCACTATCCTTAAACATAATAGCATCAGTAATTACATTAACATTTCTACACATATTGCGTATTATTATTAACTACAGTGTGCACACAAGGCTCAAGAGCACAACTCTTTCCCTTTTTAGCATCAGAGCTAATACATTTTCTTAATGCCGATTGCAGCAGAGATATATTATATATTCAATTCTTTAGCTTTTAACATCCATAGTACGCATTCAATTATTGAAGGCAGTGTTTCAATCCAAAATCTATAGTTTATTATTTAATTTACTATTTTAAGGAGTAGACCATTGACAAATACACCATTATGTAGGATTTCCTGTAGTAGCATATTTTATTAAAATACCAAATCAATTTACACAAAAAGATGATATTTCAAAAAAGTTAGTTTAACTAGTTTACTGTTATTGGCATTCCTAAATAAGTTTTACTACTTCTTAGCTTTTTACTACTTCTTAAGTGAGTAGTTTCTCATGTGGTACACATTCCATTAAAAGCAATTATTGAGGATGACTGAATAGGTTTTATACTAATGGAACTTTAACATCACTGTTTGTTTGAGTGTTTAATGATGTACAATGGGATATGAATCTGAACATACTGTATTATGTATTCATTCCTTATCCAATCAATTTGATTGTTTATACGATATACAATTCCTTTTGAATGAACAAATTGTACTTTTAAATGATTTTTTTTCTTAGTCAGCACACTTTGAGTTAAAATCCCAGTATTGGAGAAAATTGCCCACTATTTTTGAAAAAAAAAACTTCTTGAAATACTACTTGCAGAGCTATTTTAATTCCTAATGATGTATTTGACATTTTCCTGCAAGTGGTTGCTGGAGCTAGAATAAAACACATTTTATTAATATAAGAACTTTAAAATGAGGCATGAAATAAGTTTCATTTACTAGATGTTTCTGTTAGCAACTGGATTTGCAGGTACCTTACTGTCTATCTGGTGAATAACTACTGTTCCACCTAATTTTAAAGAAGTGCTGTCAAAGTAGCTCTGGCCATGGGTAAAAAGATGTCATCAGTCTTTATCAATAATGTAAG
>JAYDZF010000018.1:9912477-9923691 GCA_034509105.1 Microcambeva barbata | reverse complement strand
AGTGGCTGCCTAGCAGAGCCGGGATTTGAACCGCCAATCTCTGGTTGATAGTCCAAAGCTCTACCCACTAGGCTACCTACCCACTAGGCTACCACATTCCAAACAAAGTTGAGATCGGTGCGGTTAAGGCATGATAATGAGGTGACCAAAAGATCTCCAGTTTATCAACATGAGTGAGAAAAGATTGAAATATTTAACAACAATGTAACTCAAAGAAAGATAATATTTGCATATTTCTCCCTCTATAGTGTATATTATCATTAAATGATTTAATGAATCAGGAGAAACTTAAGTGCATAAAACCCAAGGGTGCAAGCTTAAGCTGAACAGCCCTGTATTGAGAATTGACACTCAATAACAGCTAAAATTACCACAATGGGTCATGGATACAGCCCCAACCTTTTTCTGATTTGGGGTGTAATAAATGAACAATCAATGGAAGTCAAAAAAACAAAAAGAGAATTTATGATAATAAACACTAAATGACATGTTAGGGAAAATAACTGGGTGGGGCTGCCTGCCAGATCTATTTTTAGAAGCAAATGATTATTGATTTAAATAGTGGGTAACACTGTTGCCTCACAGCGAGAAGGTCCTGGGTTCAATCCCCGGGTGGGGCGATCTAGGTTCTTTCTGTGCTAAGTTTGCATGTTCTCCCCGTGTCCACGTGGGTTTTCTCTGGGTACTCCGGTTTCCTCCCACAGTCCAAAGACATGCTACCAGGTTGATTGGAGACACTGAATTTTAAAGGTTTAATCTTGATTTTATGTCACCATAGCTCATAAAAGACCCTTTCCTGGTTTCCACTGGGTCATGTAAAAATTCCCACCAAATGTGGGTTGCTTTGAAAGTTTGAAAAAACCCTGATGAACACTAAAAGGACCAAAGTGAGTGGATTTGTAAAGAAGAGAAATCCCATCCCAACAACTGCATAAGGAAGGCCTCAAATATAATGCTGGACTTCTCTCACCTGTACCACCAACTCACCACCAGCAGAGCAATTGGGCAAGATTCTCCAAACCGTGTCATAGTTTTTTCTTACAATTAACTCCCTTCACCAGCTTCCCTCATCTCTCCCGTTAGGATTGAATGGTATGTTAATGTCTTGTAATTTGCTGTCTTTGATTTTGTTTTTACTGCTAAACATTAGTATTTTGATTGAGCATAATGATCTGAGGGGCGATGGTTTCTTGCTTCCTTATATGATGCAAGTGTGTGAAGGAAGTGACAATAAATGGAACTGAACTGAAGTGAGACAAAAATGTTCCACTGGGCTGAACACATGTCCGTCAGACTTATCCATGTTCCCTGGAGCAGCATAGGCTTATGTCTCCAAGGGACAAGCCTCCTTTTTTCTGCGCATATGTAGGGGTGTGAGATCTTCTCCAATAACACCCTTGTGTACTTATATAATCATTCTTTATTGGGCTACTTTTGCTTGTTTGGTCTCAAAGGTAAAGGGCTGAACATCACTAGCCAGGCATGAACTGCCCAATCACAAAAACAGTCAAAACTCTCCTTTTTTTTTCTTTTGTGGTTTTTTTTACGTGCTAAATAAAGACATTTAATTACCTATTTATAGTACTCTCATTGTTTTCTGTTTTAAAACTACATTTGCTCTCAACAAAATGCATTTCTGGTAATACATTTGCCTTTCTGGAACACATCAATTGTATTTACTTTATTCCTTATTGGAATTATTGTTTCAGTGTTTGTATGTTTTGACTTTTGAATGACCTCAAACGGATTATTGATGAAAACCAAGGTACCACAGTATAGCATAATTAAGGAAATGTGTATTTAGGCCTCTAAAAAAGAGAATGCAAGTGATTGCCACAGCTGTAAAACCCAAGACAGTATAACCTCTGCTCATATGTTTTTGTCAATATACTAAACGTTTTAACCACAGTTAATCGTCTACTATATCTCTTGTTCTTTCCTTGGATCACCGTTGATAAATACTGAAGGCTGGTCAGATCTGCAGTCTAACCGTCCCAATTTGACCCTTGTAAAATGCACTTAAATCCTTATGCTTGACCATTTCTCTGGTTTCTAACACAAACTTTTCATGTTATCATGTTCATTTGTTGCCGAATATATTCCACCAATTAACAGGTGCCAGGATAAAGAGATAATCAGTGTTATTCACATTACTAATGGGTGGTCATAATGTTATGCCTGGTCGGTGAGTAAACAGAAAGATATATAGAGAGACCCCAAATGTAGACTTCTAGACTTACCACATTCATGTCAATCTAAAGAAATTGAGAGTCTTGCCAGTCTCATATCCATTGCACTTTCAAAGTAACTATACAGAGCAACCAAAGATACTAAAATAAGAGAAAGGAAGGGAAATATTTGCTGACAGAAAAGGAAAAAAATATTGTACTCCATCATGTCCGTTCAATCATACCCAGAGACCTAGCCGTCAATCATGTGGTAAAATAGCACCACATAACCAACACACTCACTTGAAATCCTGACCCTGTGTCATCCCCAATTCCAGTCAAATATGTCAGTTCTCATAACCTATTTTATTGCAAAAAAATAAAACTGCTTTCATTTTTATGGAGCAACAAATTCAAATAAGGCGGCATGGTGTCGTAGTGGGTAGCACAGCTAGAAGGTCCAGGGTTCGTTCCCCGAGTGGGGCGGTGCAGGTCCTTTCTGTGCAGAGATTGCATGTTCTCCCTATGTCCACGTGGGTTTCCTCTGGGTACTCCGGTTTCCTCCCACAGTCCAAAGATATGCCACCAGGTTAATTGGAAACACTGAATTGTCCTGTAAGTACCTGCGACGGACTAGCACCCCATCCAGGGTGTTACCGTATGCCCGTTTGGGAGCTGGGATATGCTCCAGCACCCCTCCCCAATCAGGATAAGGGCTTAAAGACAATGAACTGAACTTAACACAACAATTTTAATTTTATATTTTTGGACTCTTGGTATTAGTTGGTTTTTGGTAGTTCTTGGAGGTCTTGGCCATGCTCTTCCAATGACTAACATTTCTACCCGAATGACATGTCGCAATGTCTTGCTGGAAGATCCCATTAAGGAAGACAATCATGGGTGTGTATCATTTGCAAAGATTAATTTATATCCAAATCTGGGATTTCTTGGGTCTAGAGAATCCGGTTAAAACTCTTCAGACAATAAAAGCTGCCACAACGATCAAAAGTAGGACTTAATAATGTGACTCAACAGTGTAATATGTTTTAACAAAAGCTGAAATATTATTTACAAGCTCAAGTAATGTATGTATTAAGTAGCCTTGCTTATTGTTTGTTACTTTTGGTTAGTTAAAAATTACAATTAAGTATTTTACATTCTCTAATTTATATTATAAATTAAAAAGACATTGCTAATTCTCAGAAATATGAAATAATTAACTACAGATATTGCCTGTCTCATAATCTGTCTTGATGTTTATCATGTTTCTTCCTGTGAACCCATCTGTTTTAAATGTCTTAAGCTAAAGGCCACTGCTGCTACACCATGTTACATTTCTATTAATTTCCTGTTTGTAATAAAGCTTATGATGGTGGTATTGTCTGCATATTTCACATTTCATCTTGATGTCCAGATTGTTGGTATAAAAAGAAAAAATGAGTGCATGATTGATCCAAAGCTTTTTGAGACCAAAAACCAATAACATATAGCCAGGTTTATGTTCACAATAATGTTCCAGCAACCTTTTGGTTATACTGACCATACAGATGTAACGATACCCGCTGCCTACAATGCAATTCATAATATTGGGTTCATGATACGATTTTTAACAAACGAAATTGAATAATTATGACAATATTACTTTTATTATTTATCTTTACATTCTTTTAAAATGATTTCACTAATATTTCTAAGGTAAAAAGACTGAAATAAAATGTTCAAACAAATACCATATTATATAAATAAATAATACAAATAAATAAAATATCCTCACATAATTCAATGTTACTGGAAAATTCCGTACCTGGCCTCCTGTAGTGCTGTAAACTAGGCGGGGCGAATAGCGCAGTGCCCTCTGTCTAAAAAGTATATCGGTTCAAAATAAATGTAAACCGATTTGAATCATTACACATGTGAATTGATTTTGAACTGTCTTGTGGTGCATCATTACTTCACTAACTGACCATATTAAAGGCTGAACTTAAGTTTTTTAATTTGTAATTGTGTCATAATAAAGAGCTAAATTATTAGCAACCTCAAGTGATCAACTGGGTCATTAAGCAAATTCATATGGGTGTAATACCAAAGCTACACAAGTACCTGATTTAAGAGAATAATATGCACAAGCCCTTTTATAGCAACTGAAGTATTATAGGTGTGGCCATACCTAATTCACGGCTGTGCAGACCTGCAATGAAACTTTTTATTTCAGTTATTTGTTTAGTAACATAAAAAAAAAAAAATTATTATGTGTAACTTAAGCTATCAGTGAAATGTGGAACTTTTCAGGAAAAAACTTTATCTTGAATTTAGTAGGACAGCTATCTAAAATCATTCTGTGAGTAAATTAACAACTAGAGAATCAATCGTTTTCCCTATGCTTAATGCACTGTTGCACCACACAATGGCAACAAGATACAATGTATGATATATTCACTGCCCTGGAAATGCATTCTAATTGACCTTCCTAATATTGTGTTAGCTCTCATTTTGCTTCCAAAACAACCCTACATCTGTGATGCACTGTGTATTCTGACACGATGTTCTATCAGAAATAGCATACTTTTCAATTTCTTAGCAGCGAATTAAGTTACAATAGCTCGTCTGTTGAACCGGACCACACAGGCTAATCTTTGCTCCCCATGTACAACTGCTTTCTGCTTTTTGTGTATTAAACACAGATCTCACTTTATCCTCAGTGACGACAAATAGCAATAAAAGGAGCAATAACTAGGTGCAGTCAAGGGTGAACACTTTACAATTTGTTCATAAATCATATTTGTTTGGTATTTCATTATATCATGTAAAAGAGGACTGCACTTTGAAATTAGTAAGGCTTCAACTTTCCCAAACTGATCCAGCATAATTTAATTTCACACTTTGCTCATGTTGCTTGACTTGTTTGCCATTGCTTTTCTTTTTGCAATTCTTTTGCCACTTTAAGTTAGCACTAAAAACATTGGGTCTGATTTCCAAGCTTGGTGAGCTGCTTTGATGCCTGCTGCATACTACTTTTTAAGAAAAGATTATTCTAATAAGACATCTACTGTAGGTACATTATAGGAACACACTACTTAGACAGTGGCTACACTAATAACGCCACAGTTTTTGCCTACTAAGCTGATATAATTAGCCTAAGGACATACAAACCAAAAAGCTGAGGTTGCACAAGTCGTCATGCCAGCTGGCATCTTCATCAGTGAAATTGCACTCATAGTTTGTTAACCTTTCCCCTCTTTTTCCATCATATCGACTGGCTCTCTCTATTTACCATTAATTGAGCAAAAATGACCAAAAATCCAACCTTCCAAAAACCCAACCTTTGTATCCTTTCAAATACATCATACTTACACATATTTGTTTGGATGTACATTGATGGTCAAGGGCCAGAAAGATAGTAAAGAACACTATGATCTGATCTGATGTCACTCACTGCTGTAGAACATTCTATCCCTCCTATATTTGGTCTGTAGTACTGAATCAACCAGTACAATGGTGTGACCATTGCTAAACCTGACCTCAACTTTTCTGGTTTCTACATCTAACTTTTGGTCCAATTGTCTGATATCTGAATTGATTTACCCTGGCTTGGTACCAGAACTACGAGTGCACAGATACCCATGTGCCAATGCCTAGGTTTGCTAAGTATGTAAAAATTAATTAAAATCACACTACCCATTAGTTTGAGTAAAAACTAGAAGTAAAGACCTGTCTGGACTGTTTTTGCATCTAAAAATGAAGTTAAAACTTCAAAAAAAAAAAAAAATACAGATACCAAAAGCATTGTTCAGTCTGTTCCGACAGCATCAGTATATGATGTTTCTTCTCTATTCATTTACTTTCATCTAGTGGAGTACTTTGATTTTTCCTTTTTTCTTTAGTTACAGAGAAAATGACAAAGATGGAGAGCAATCAAGTGGAGATGAGTAAAGATCTGAGCAAATTCAGTCTACATCAAAGGCAAAACAACCATTAATGGTATTTTCCGTATTCTTGCAGACAAAAAGGGCAAAAACTCATGCATTTCTTGTCCTAAGCAATAGTGCTCATTCTCAGTCTCATTTTCTAACACACCATTCATCTGTGAATATGTTTAATGAGATTTATATTTATTTATTAAGTTCCTTCACAGTTACAGCATGGTAAAGTGTTCTTTATTCACAAACTAATTTACAAGATAAAAGCTTTGCCAGTCTTTGGCAATGCAGGCACTTTTTTACTTAAATACATCTGGATAAAGGTATGTTGATGCATAAAAATGCATAGAAACACATGATAAATTATCTTCCTGACACTGAAAGAGAGCTGTGCTACAATGTTTTATATTGTAGTGATCACAGAAATGGCCTAAATGGTGTAGAAAAAATTTAAAACCCTGTTTAATAACGCCTAAATAGACTCAAACTACACAAACTGCATTTACCTTGTCTTCTGGTAACAGCAGAGGTTTTAGAGAGCATGTTTAGATCATCTATCATAAGGTCCATCAGGGGTTGTAAATGACAGATACAAAGTGGCTATAAACCTGCAATTATATAAATACAATATATAAGATGTTAAAAAAAACTTATTTCACTTTTTACAGTGCTGAAGCTGTGGACTCAAAGCCATGAGCCAAACATTATGACCACTGGCCTAGAATGCTGTCAAACACGTCTTTTTTTTTCAGTAGTTATTGAACCAAAGCGACTTTACAGAATCCAGGATCAACAGACCACAAACCCCTGTTGAGCAATCCAATGGCAACAGTGGACAAGGAAAACCCCTTAAGCTACAGGAAAAGGACCTTGAGAGGAACAAGGATATTCAAGACGAGGTCTCCACCATACATCTGAAGGATGTGATTTCTGGTGTCACACATACAAGTTGGACATTTCCTCACCGCATCTTCATATTGTAGCACACATTTACAATAAGAGACAGGTCTTGTCAGCAGGCTGACAGCAGCTATCCAGGGCATGGTTTTTATGCTAATGCAAATACAGTAGCTTGCATTTGTGAAACCAGTAGCATTCCTAAGCTTATATACTAATATTTATTAGAAAGGTCTTTTATGTATAGTAATTTCAAATATGATGGCTGTAACCCAATTCTTAGATTGCCTGGCCTTCTTGTGGAAGGCTTATTGAAAGTTTTGATTACTTTGTTTTTGACCGGGCTCTTTTAAAATGGGTTTAAAGCATTAAAATAATTAGCATTATTTCAATCAATATTTATTATTATATTCCACTAGCACACCGTATCTGTAATCCAAAACTCTGTGGTTCCTCTTGGCGCCTTCTGAAGGACAAAAGTGCCTGCTTGGCAAGATGGTAGGAATCTTCAAATGCTGTTTTGAAGACACTGACTGGTACATAAAGATGTAAATGCAGCATGCATGAGTGAGGGAGTCGTGAGCAGCACTATACCCACCTCAACTTCTCATCTCAAATTGAACGTACTAAATTGGGTGTAAAATAGAGGTTAGATTAAAAAGTGATCAATCTATTCATATACGATTGAATATTTATTTGTACTGCTGCATCTTAACTTTTCTAACCAAGTCTTTTTGACTGCCTAGATTGCCTTACATCTTTAAAGGAATCAACTTGTACCCTAACCATCCACTACAGCTGATTTAAATTAAGAACTAATCCCACTGCAGCTTCCTGCTTTGAAAATGACCAGTTGGTCTATCACAAGAAAAGAAGACCAAAAGGGTGACAGAAATGGGTAAGAAGCATCATTGCCTTTGAGATCAGTTGGATGAAAAGAACAAAAAAAAGGGACAGAAAGAGAAGTTATAGAAGGGTGAACAGACGGCCTGTCATGGAACATGTGCTACTGTTTGGTTAGGGACAGGCGTATGATGTGATTCCATCTGTCTTTGACACACAATTACAGAAACACATGCCAAGACACACCAACACACACACTTTCCAAATGCACTGCAAAATACAGAGAAACGACCCCCTATAAAAAATGCATGTAAATATACATGTCACTCGCCGAGACAGAGTGTAGAAGGACAAAAGGCACTCCTGTAGGGAATAGCAGTAATTCTCTTAAATTCCCTAAACAAGCTACCATTCAGCACCCTGCTAAGTTATGCCTGGCTATTAGCAGCAGTCTGAATGTAGCAACACGCCCCCTAGCTACTTTACATAATCCCTTTATAAATAAACATTTTGTAAAATGGGCTTCTGGCCACTCAGAATGATTTTTATTCAGGTGGCAATAAATATTTATTTACTAATCTTCTCTTTGCCCTTCAAAACTAAACTTCAGTTACAGTGTGGTTTATTTAACAGACTGTAGGATCTAGATCACTTTTAACATTTAAATGTGCTAAATCTTTGAAATGACTTTTTCAGAAGACAAACACCATCCATCATGATGTTGAAATTCTACAATGGTGTTACAAGGGACATTGTTGGGCTTAGTAAGATTAATGAAGAAGCACTGAATTGCAAAGTGGGTGAGATATAGGGATGTGCCGATGCACCACAAGAATTGTCCATTCTGTGCGAAGTCTGCATGTTCTCCCGGTGTCCTCATGGATTTCATCTGGGTACTCGGGTTTCCTACCACAGTCTAAAGACAAGCCACCAGGTTGATTGAAGACACTGAATTGTCCTGTATGTACCTGTGATGGACTGTTGCGCCATCGAGGGTGTTACTGTGTGCCTTGTGCCCAATTGAAGACCTAGTATAGGCTCCAGCCCCCCTACTCAACCCTGATTAGGATAAAATTAAAAATTAAATGAACCAGGTACAAAATCAGGTACAGACTATATTGTAACTGTAATGTAAGTCACATTGGCTAAAGGCGTCTGCTAAATGTGTCTAAAGGAAATACAGTATATTTATGAAATTATTATTAGGATTTTAATGACACATTTCAAACATTCATGACAAACTGTAGTCATTACATAATTAGATTAGAATAGCCTTTATTTGTCATTACATACACATATACATATGTACAGTACAACCAAATTCTTTCTTTGCATATCCCAGCTTGTTTTTAGAAGCTGGTGTCAGAGGTGCCCCTGGAGCAGAAAGGGTTAAGGATTTTGCCTAAGGAACAGTGGCTGCCTAGAGGGGCCTGGATTTGAACCGCCAAGCTCTGGTTGATAGCCCAAAGCACTACACATCAGGCCACCACTGTCCCTTATGAATTATCATACCTCACATTCACATCACTTGCATGTCTTTGGACTGTGGTAGGAAACTGGAGTTCCCAGAGGAAAACTATACAGACATGGGGGAAACAGGCAAACTCCACACAGCAACCTCTATTGTCTGCCTGGTCAAGACACTGCTTGTTTATAAAATACCATCACAGGTATTGCAAGTGGCATGTTCTAGCTTGTGCCCCTATAGCATGTGGTTGAGGGTGTATGAGACTGGAAATTGACAAAGATTTTTTTTTCTATTTTTTATTAGCTACTAGAGAGACTTTTTTAACCAAATAGTTTCTACAATTTGGGGAAATGGTTACATAGTTTATACAAAAATAGCTGTTTCCTGTGTAACATCCAGTTAGTGAAAGTCAAACCTAGAATAGCACGGTGGCTAAGTAGGTAGCATTTCACAGCAAGAAGGCCTGGGTTTTATCCCCAGGTGGGTTGGACCTTTCTGTGTGGTTTTCATGTCCCCCCCTTGTGTCTGCATGGGTTTACTCCAGTGGGTGCTCAAGTTTCCTCCCAGCATCCAAGTGAGGAGAATTGTTGAAGGTGCAAAAAATAGTTTACTGATAAATGTACTGCAATAACTACCATGTCTAAAATCCTAATAAACAAACTAACAAAAACTTTAAAGTTTGTGTAAAGTTTGTATTTGTATTCATTATTTTTTAGATTCCTGACATTTACAAGTTAATCTGCACTATTAGGTATTAGGCTGTCCTAGAAATCATACACCAAGTCATTTAGCAATCAGTTACTCAAGATGTCAAAATCTAAAACAGCTAAAGACATGATTCAGGTAACAGAAGTTGGAAAACTCCCAACAAATTCTGTGGACGCAAAAGGGGTTCATCAAAATACAATGAGATGTTCTGGTTTGACATTCACCTATTAAGGTCAGCTGTACTGTTTCTTGAAGCTTCAATTCTATCATTTAATATGTGTGTTATTTAATGACTGGTCTACACTGTGGAAACTTTATTTAAAAATCTGAAAAATAACACATATTTCCTTTAAATTTAGTAGGGCCTAAGCTATAGCATACTATTTTATTTCTGTCCTATTCTATTTAAAACCATGCAATATACTATTACATAAATAAAAGATTAAACTGTTTTGAACACACAGCATTTTAATCTTATTGAAACATAATAGCTTAAAGCTTCTGCCATCTGCCGTGACACAAAACCAACTCTTCCCAATTATATATTTAATCGATTTTATTTGGACCTACCGAACCATTGTACCCATCTGGAAACAGCACCCATTGCTACGCTACCAGCATTAAACAAAATGAAACACAATTATGTATCAGCACAACAGTACGTGCTGTTCACAAATTACAATGAAGCAAAATAGGAAAATTTAAAATAATAATAATCCCAATAAATTAAAGTATATATTAAGCATTTTAGCTTAAAAACTGAATAAACATATTCCTAATGTAACATAGCACTCACGTTGTGGCATGCTTAATCATCCTACCACATAGATTCTTCTAAATATGTATAGGTCTAGCATACTTACAAATGATCAAAAGCTAAAATGTAATTGATGAGTTATTACAGCAGTTCAGTTATATTGATTTACCAAGTGAACAATTTTGGCACATCAGCACAAAGCAAAGTTGTAGTTGAATTTTGTATAGATGCATGTGTGTGTGTGTTTGTAAATATGCATACATTGTGCATGTTATAAGGAACATAAGTAGCCTAGTGGTTAAGGGACTGGACCAATAATAGGAGCATAGCTGTTTCAGCACCGCTACCGACCAAGTCGCTGCTATTGGCTCTTGACTCTCAGTTTACATTTACATTTACATTTATGGCATTTAGCAGACGCTCTTATCCAGAGCGACTTACAAATGATGTACATTT
>JAYDZF010000018.1:9868054-9883393 GCA_034509105.1 Microcambeva barbata | reverse complement strand
TATATAATTACCTAGGTGCACTTATTTTACTTCCCATTAGAACTTGAAAATAAGCGTAAAACTAAGAAAAAAGGTAGAACAAAGTAAGCCTCCCGGCCAAACTATGGTCTCGCTCATGTCAACAAAGACGAGTGCCAGCTAGCGGAGAACCACTGAACTACTTCGCGTATGTCGTACTGTTAGTAATATAGTTTTCCGGACTAGTAATATGTCCGGAAAATATGACGTTGTTTCGGTCTTTTCTAAGCTCTAGGAGAAGTAGCTTTGTGAAAGTACCGGTGCTGCTCTGTATGAGGTCTGTGACAATGTGTTCGGAACACTTATTACAGTCTTTACGTACGCCTAATAAGCTGTAAGCGTTAGCGTTGCTATAAAATCAAACGTTAAAATAGCAATGTTATATCACTTACCTGTTGAGTTACCGGGTGATTTAACAACTAATGTAAAATTAGGGCGTAATAAATACATTTAGCATGTTAAAACTAAAAGCTATGCGTTTTCTTCTTCTGACTTTCTTTTGCCTGGTGAGCTACTCCTGCACTGTTATTGCCCCCTCTGTCTTAAAGTAGTACTACATCGATCTCTTCTCGCTCTGGACTGGACTGTAGAAAAGAGGAAACCACAAAGAAACAACTTGGTCTTTATATCTTATACAGTAACGTTGACACGGGTCCACGCGCACTAGAGAGGGGCGTATAAGTGTGGCAAGAAAAAGTGTCGACCAAGGCCGTTTGAAGAGAGTCAAGTCCAACACCCGGGGTTTCTGCCATTCTTAAGTATTCCTATCACATAAACCATTGATGGAAACACTGACTAACATTATGCACAACTGGAGAATAAGTGGATCATGTTTACTTATAATGGGGCTCTGTGAGTGGCACTGTTACTTTACAACAAGAAGGTCCAGGGTTCGATCCACAACCAGAGCGATCTGGGTTCTCCATGCCAGATAATTTGGAGATTGCATTGGGGTGTTCTGTACCAGTCTACCAACTCTGCGATTAACTGGAAACCTGTCTGCAATGTTTCAAGAATTTTAAACCTAACAATTGTGGACTATTTTTTGTATTCAAATTCACCTCACTTGGACTGGCGGAGGAACATGCAAGGAGAACATGCAAACTCCACACAGAAAGGACTCAAACAGCCCAACTGAACCCATGACCTTCTTGCTTTGAGGCGACAGTGCTACAGTGTCCAAACCAAGTAGCTAAATCAGAGGATCTGCTGAACCCTCAGAACACACCAAATAGTCAGGCTGTAAGGTCCACACTTTTAACTCTAGTATTTTAAAATTTTAAAACAAATGAATTAACATTTCTACATAATAACCTTCCTTTTGGATGCATTTTCTACCATTATAATACCATCAACAAAAATGTTTTTGATTGTAGCCACAGGCACACCATCATTTGAAAATCTTCTTCCCCTTTGAGTGGACTATTACCCCTCTCAGACAACCAATTACTACTCCTACATTTATTAAAGATCCCTCATATAAACTCCTGATTAAAATCGTAAGTCCAGTTTAAAGTAGAGGCAATGGCAGTTCACAAGGCATAAACATGTTCTCAATCAGATTTAGATGAGGGGAACACACAAGATGGTCCAAAAGAGTGACATTATTCTCCTGGAAGAAGTCCCTATGAACTGAGCATTATGTTGAAAAGCCCAGTCATTACCACACAGATGAGAAACCCTGTCATGTGGGATGCCCACTGCATCATCACCTCATAGCCAGCTGCTGTTTGAAACCCCAGCACAACTTGAAGCTCGACCGTCCCCACTGTGCCTTGTAGAAAATATCTCAGGTAGGATCTCATCATGCCGGTAACAAAAGAAGCCATCAGGACTGCTGAGGTTATTTTCCCCTCATTTTTTCTCTGATTCCCTTCTCCCGCAGATACAACCTGATGGTTATTGAGCTGCTGTAAGCACCAGTAATGGACTTTAATAAAGAATTCCATGTCTCAACAGACAGCCAATCAAATCCTTTGGTTCAGCATCGGTGAAAGTATTTTTGGTCTACCACTTTGATTTTTTTGCTCCATAACCCTCATGATATTTTAATAGTTTCTCATGCACCAATTTCTCTAGTTAGAAGCTCTAGTTAGAGCCAAAATATTTTTTTATGCAAAGAATAAAATGTTAGGAAATCAGACATTTTGTAAAATATTTATTATACAAAAAATAGAAACATGGTGCATTACTAATTTATATACCAATAACATTGTTTTTATTTAATTTTATCAATCACAACACGGCAGACCCTTATACACAGGTGAAAAGAACAACTGCTCTGGTCATGTTTATCGCAGGGCTTCAGCCACCAGACCCATTAGACATAGCCAATCATGTTCCTGTATTTACACCAGCCATTCCTACTTACAACAGTACCTTAAATAAAAGTTCTGTAATATTTGTAAGCTTCACAAAAAAGTCAATAAATATTAGTTGCCCATAAACCCCAAACATGTTTAATGTGTTACCACATCTCGTTATGTACAAACAGAAAATCCAAATCAATCTAGAAATAGACGTTGTGCTGAGTCGAGTCCGATTTTATCTTCCTCCAAACACTGCTGTGCCAGGACTGTCTCCTGACTTACTAATGAAGAAAGCTCCATCAGATCTGACGATGTACTATAAAATAAAGTCATTCACAAACAGTTAACCAATCATATTGAGATAAATACAGTGTATGGAGTATAGAGCAGGGGTGGCCAACCCATCAGAGACCAAGACATTTTTTCACTGTGTTATAGCAAAGAGCCACATCATGTACACTAGGCTTGTAAACAAACCGCGCAGCATGATTATGCGCACCAGAGCTGATGACGTAACCAGGCCACGGCACAGATTGTTTGTGTGAGTGCGCCCTAAGAGCCGCATGAGACTAGGCAAAGAGCCGCATGAGGTTCGGGAGCCGCGGGTTGGCCACCCCTGGTATAGAGTAACATCAATTTTAAAAGACCTCCATTTAACAAATTTATGATGTAATGATTGTACTGGTGTAATTTTCACTGTAGTTTTATGCAAGGATGGTTCCTTACCGTGTTTTTTCCTCAAATACATAAATCAGTGATGTGATTTGTTATGACCAGTAGTGAAGCTGTTAAGATTTTTTGAGTTCAGGAGAAACGATTCACCGAATTTCACATGCGCTGGCTCATTAAATCAACTTTTAGGATGAATTTGCATGCAAAGCAGCAAAACCGTGCACATCGACACAATCTGGCACTTAACTCTGCGCTTTGATTGAGAGGTATGTTTTAAAAACCCCATGAAAGTACAAATCTGCATTTGCATGAAATAACCTTTCATAAAGTGTATGAATGGCTCTGATTAGCTTTGTCTTTCTGTTTCACTGTTTCTTTTGAACTTGTGTTAGAGCTTAGGATGCCGAGACATGCTGATGATCAGATTTTCCATGTCTAAAATGATTATTGTTTAAAAAAAAAAAAGCTTAAATGTGAACACTTTAATTCTTATTGCTTACAAACTGGGATGTGCATAAAGAAATAATTCAACTGTACTGTACACCTGTATATAACCCTAGACCATTTAGAATTCATCTTAAATGGAATGTATCCTCTGCATTTTAATCCAATCCGTGCAGTGAAACACACATATACACACTCGAGAACACTAGGGGGAATTGAGCACACATGCCCAGAGTGGTAGGCAGCCCTAGCCATGGCGCACGGGGACCAGTTACAGTTTAGGTGCCTTGCTCAAGGGCACTTCAGTCGTGAACTGTCGGCTCTGGGAATCAAACCGGCAACCTTCTTATCACAAGCCCAATTCTCTCACCAATGGGCCACAGCTGCCTCATTTTTTTATTTTATGAATATGTAAATATGACAAATATTACCTGAGCAGCTGCTGGTCAATCTCATGTGCAGAGTTTTTGATCTCTTTTAAACACTCCACTGTGCCGCCAGTGCCTGCTGAGACATTCTTGATGTACTGCTCCAATGCAAGCTGACTCTGACTCAGACACATGACTGCTTTATCTGCGTGACAACAAGAAGCATTAATAATAAGATGACGTAAACACCCATACTTGCAACAGCAGGTTTGTTTGTTTGGGTTTATTGCCTAATAGCCAGTTGATTGGCTATTTTATGGAAAAGACAAGTATTGGAACTGTAAATTATGCTCATATCATTTGTTTTTATCAATACTTTCTAAAAAGGAGGAATGCGACTGGATGAATCCTTTCAAGCAATTATTTTATGTTCTCTAACACTATGACAATTCTAAATCAAGTCTATACCGGAAAGCTTAAGGGTATAGCAAATAATTAGAAGGTTGTTGCCAGCTAACCAACCAGGAGGTGTCTGGGAGTGAGGGCAGTAAGACTAATTCAGCAACAGGTTATAATCATCTGGTCATGTGTATTGACAAAGTCTTGATTGTGTGTAAAACGAACATCGGGACGTTATTTCACGTAGTTTATTTTGTGGATTTCTGGGCCACACTTTTTGCCATTTTCCTCAGCAGTAAATTTTGACTTCGAGGTTGTTTAGTAATTCTTCCTGTGTGCTTTTTTATTTCCTTCTATACTAAGAATCCAGTAGTGAAAGATAAAATATCTCCAGAGTTGAGTCAGAACAAATCACATATTTTTAGGAACTAGCCAGGAGAATGATGAGAAAGGCAGATTAAGTGAATAACTGGCATCCTATAGTTTTTTTTTTCTTCATAGTCTTGCTGTACTGCAGAAGAGTACTTGCCCAAAAACTTCCCTCTGTCCTCTTCTATGTTCAGGTTCTTTACAGGTAACTCATGCCGGGTCGTGTCAATTGCTGTCGCAAATGTCTTGTACTCATCTGAGAAATGCTTCGCAGTAGCAGCAACAGGTGTTAATGCAGCAATCTGGAAATATATACGTAACACTATTATATTCTAACATTCACAAGATCAAACCTGCATGTCAATATTTTATTAAAGAAATAAAACCTGCAGGGTGAGTAGATCATCGAGCTGTTTCTGCTTTTCAAGCAGGAGGCACTGGCGCTTCTTGCTAAGGACTTCAGAACGCAGCTTTTCCTCTTCCTCCATCAGAGTAAGAAGATTCATTTCCGCCTCTTCCTTCAGTTTCTGTGTACCGTTTTCAATCTGGATTCAAATGTTTCATATGTTATCAAACTTGTGCACCAGAAAACAGTTAATTATCTATTCCCCACTGGCACGATCGAACCGTTTGGTAAGATGAATCGGTATTCACTTTAAACACCAGAGGGCGCTGGCGCTATGGCCTAAAAACATGTAAATTCAAAAAGTTTGGGAAAAGCACAAAGCCAAGCTTAGTTTATGTAAGGATACTTTCCTTACTATTTTTCTGTATTTTTTCTGTATTATTCATAGTTTGAATCTTGGACAAAGGCATACCTAATTTGGCCAAATTAAAGTACAAATATATTTATACAAGTATTTTTAACTAAAAATAATAAAACGAAACTGATAATTTGTCATTTTCTTTTTTTAATTGGCGAAAAATCGCATTGTGAACCTAGTATTGTAAATCACATGACAATGTGGGCATCATTACATTCCTACATAAAACTAAACAAGATTAATAGGATACTAATTCAGAGCAAGTGGTGGATTATATAAGGATTTTTGGCTTTTGGCTTCTGTAACTCCAACTGTTTAATGTTTCAGTACTAACACCCTGGATGAGGTGCCAGTACATCGCAGGTACCTACAGGACATTTCAGTGTCTTTAATCAACCTGGTAGCATGTCTTTGGACTGTGGGAGTAAACCGGAGTACCCAGACGAAAACCCCGCAGACAAGGGGAGAACATGCAAACTCCAGACTAAGCCACCCTGATTAAATTGTTTTAGGTTAAATTCACTTTACTTTATTCGATAACTTTTGAGTGAATTACTTACAAATGTTACATTGCCTTTTTAAGTAGTCCATAATAATTAAAAGCAATAATAATACATACAGGCTATGTATTATTAGTCACAGAAACATTATTGACTCTTACTCAATGATTAAATTTCAGCTCTAGTGGTCTTGAAAACAACAAGTCTAGTCAATACAAAATTGCCATACACTTTGTGACTGTGACAAGTCAATACTACTTGAATAACATCATTAATCCAGTCATTGTGCCTTTGCGTGATCAGCACAGGCCTGTTTTCATTTTCATGAATGACAATGCTCTCGCTTATCTAGGTCGCATCATTAGGGAACGACTACTGGTGACTGTGGTACCTAAAATTGAGTGGCCTGCACTTCCTCCAGACCTGAATCCCATAGACTATCTATAGAATCAGCTGAGTCACCAAGTAGAGGCTCGTAACTCTGTACCCCAGAAACCCAATGACCTGAGGGCCACCCTTAAAGAAGAGTGGGTGCCATGCCTCAGCAGACAATAAGTCGAACACAATGAGACACCATTGTCAAGCTGTAATTGATGCTCAAGAGCATTAGTTTCAATAAAAAGTTTGAGATTAGAAAATCACCATTACATGCTTCTACTTAAATACCCTGCTGTCATGAATAATAATAATATCACTGTAGTGTTTTATGAGTAGTGTTTATCTCAAACATGTGAAAAAAACATTAAACCTTAGCAGTGAGAAAGGCCAGCAGGAAGGTCTCCAACTCCAAATTCCTTTTCTGAGCTTTAGTGTCCACTGTGCTCGGTGGTACTGTTGGCGCTGCATTTTCTAAAGAAGAAAAGAACACTTATAGGAGTACAGTCACATCAAATATGTGTATTTGCTGTATATACAGTGCCTTGCAAAAGTATTCAACCCCTTAGCTTTTTACCTAAATTGTAACATAAAAACAACTTTTTAAACACAGGTTAAGTGTGTGATGCAGCTGCACTAAAAAGTCTTAGATGGTGAAGTGAAATGAGTATATATAGAAAAAAAATTGTGGAAATAAAAATGTTAAATTGGCATGTGCATATTTATTCACCCCCTTTGCTACAACGCCCTTTAAAGGTTCTTGTTCAACCAATTACATTCAGAAGTCACATGCTTAGTCCTCCTGTGTGCAATCTAAGTGACACATGATCTGTCAGAATATACACACACCTTTTCTGGCCCCAGAGGCTGCTACACCAACAAGCAGGACTTATCCAAAGTGACTTTCTGCTCTAATTGATGCAAAACTTGGCTCTACAAAGTACTGACTTTATGGAGTGAATATTTATGCGCACTGACGTTTTCTGTTCTTGCCCTTGTTGTATGCTTCACAAATAAAAACAATATAAAATGTTAAAAGTTGTAGGCATGTTCTGTAAATGAAATGATGCAAACCCTCAAATTTTTATCCCAGAAAATACAAAAAATATCAAGGGTTGAATACTTTGGCAAGGCACTGTAGCCAAACACAATTGAAGCGGCACCTTTAATGACTGAAAGATCAAGGTCTGGGCGCATGAAGTGACCATCCAGCACCGTTGACTGCAAAATATTTCCCCCTAGACTGGAAGATTCTAAAATGCTGGGCGTAACTAATGGAAAGAGTCCATCATAAATCAGTATAACACTTTTTTTTCTGAAAACCTAGTGAGCTGCCTACTGTCTACCTAGACAACTGCCTAAGTAGAGAATTCTGAGTCTAATTCTGCAATTCTTGTCTATTGAGCTTACACAGCCAGAGGCCATTCAAACCAATGGGCTAAGACATAAAAAGACATAAAAATGGCTGACATGGTGAGAAACAAATATAACAATATGCTAGAAATGAGTGTGAAAAAAACCACACTTACAGTTCGAATTCCGATAAGACTGCCTGGATGAAGTCTGTCTTGGTGGAGTGCCAACTCTGGGTTTTTGGGTGCCACTCACTTTGGGTGATGAAGGCTTGGGTGGACCAAGGACGGACTCATTTTGTGTGTTGCTCTAAGTGAACAAGAATACATCAGAGTATTGTACAAAGAATAAACTAAATTTTCACATTTTGACCACCAGCTAATGCTGATTGCAGTGCTGGATGGTGTGGGGGAGGATCCATAAGACATGCTCAGTTGAGCTCAAGTATGAGGAATTCGGGGGCATGCTATTCCAACCAATGTTGGACATTTGTAGCTTGTAAAATCTTGTTTGCCCCTGGGAAGACAAGTAGTATATATGGATGTGCATGATATGCAAGGATGGATTTATACCCCAATCGTTTGCGACTACAATTGACACTGTATATAACAACCCAGCCAGCTCAGGAGACATGACTTTCTTCATAAACTATGCAACACATCCATCAAAAGTGGTCATAGTAATATGACTCGACAGTGAATACATGTGCAACATGACATTAAATTAGACAATATGAAGTAAAACATCTAGTAATGGACAAAAACTATGCCGGGAAGCATGCTGTCAATGAGAGAAATGAAGGAAGTAGTACCTTTGCAAAAGACTTCTTTTCAGTCTGCATATAACGAGACTTCACTATCGTTCCAGATGCTTAATAAAGAGAAACAGTATTAATGGGTACTTTTAAGTTTAAAACATGTGGATAAAATATAAATAAATGAACCATTACGTCTAGTCTTCTTTCTTGCTCCACTATTCCCACAGCTGGAATCATTACCAGAGACAGAACTAAAAGAAATGAAAAAGGAAATGAAAAATTATGAAAAAAATATATGTAAACAACTTATCATGGTTTGCGTTGTAATTTTTTTTAAATGTAGCACCAGTTATGCCACTTCTAAATAGACCATTTTGACAAGCTTCAAATTAAGAGCATAAAAATTAAGACCCAAAGAATACTGGACTAATATTTTATTAATTCAAGCCCCATTTCAATGGTACCTTTTATCACGGGGTGACAATAATAATAATTTTCATCCAACCATTCAAGTCCATGTCTTTAATATAATTGCTTAAAGAAAACGTTCATTTAACCTCAGTTTGCTACACTCTGATCAACTGTGTTTACTGGAGGGCCAGATCTAGTTTGACATGTGGTATTTTCTCACAAACAAAATCTAATTACACTGTGACTGCCAAATTTAGCCCCCGTGTTGGAGTTTAACACCCCTGAGTTAGAAGCTGATGAAACATGACTGATTCCAAACTCAAGCAAGCTTTCCCACTGACATTAAGTAACGGATTGTTTCTTCAAAGCAGCTTAAGATCCTAATAGCATTTCCAGCAATAATTTAATTTTGGGTAACACAATGCAATCAATTTTGTACGTAATGCCAGATGTATACAGTAGGATTCTGACAGACCTGTGACACCATAACCTCACACCATAAATTAAAAAAATCCATAATTGGGTCAATGGGAAAAATGAAAACCCAAAAAGTTAAAATAGCAAAGAAAGCACAAATAAAAATGTATTTGTAAATATTCATCCATTCCTAGTAATGAGGTGATTCCAAGCAGGCATTGCCAACAGGTGATTGTAATTGTTACAAAAGCTGCATCAAGGAAAGTGTTTAATGAGCAAAGATGGTCAGAAGATCTACAGTTTGTCCACAAACGTGTGGGAAAAAATTTTAAATATTTTAAAGCAATGTACTTTAAAGAAAGACTGGAATAGCTTTGCATATTTCTCCCCGTACAGTGCATATTATCATTAAACGATTCACACCGACAACAAACCTGTATTTCTTAAGACGTGTTTGCGAACTTTAGACAAAATAAAAGGTGAAACATTTAATCACCTAGTGTGCTAAGTCCCGAAACATGTTTTAAGTTTAGTGAAAAGAAAGGCAACATTACAAAGAGATTAATTATTGAAAATGAAAACATGAAATTGTTTGCAACGTTTATGCCGGCTGAATCTCAAAGGCCAATGTATGAAATAAAATGAAATAACACGATATTTTAGAACCCTATGAAGTGCACTACGTTTTCAGTTCATTTGTAATACGAACACCGAAATCAAACTGTAGTGACCAAGCATTCAATCGCCAGACAATGAACCGACAGTTACGTTACTCTTTATCTGTTTGTTAAATTGTTATTGTAAAAATTTTGTGTGTACTTACTCGGAGGAATCCTCAGCTTTCTGTAGTTTACGAACAGCTGTAATCTTCTTAGTAGCCATTACTCCGAGCCGCAGCTGTTTTGCAGGTTCCCGCTTTGTTTTCTTCTTCGAATTATTTACATGACCGAAGTCATGATTCTTTTCCGCCACCTTGTGTTGATAATGAGTAAACAGCACCAGCCAAATGCGTATTTTCATGTACCTTGGTTATTTTGATCCCTGGCCACTATGCTCAAACAGTCCCAAGCCCGGATAAATAGGAAAAATTGTGTCCTGTGTAAAAACTATGCTAAATCAATGGAGTTGACCACCGGTAATAACAACAGCTGAGAGAAGTAACTAACAGTGGTTTCGGAAGGTCCTGAGTTCAATCAGCAGACAGGTCAGTTATTCAGGACCCTTTTGTGTGGAGTTTGCATGTTCTGTCAGTGGGTGATCCGGTTTCCTCCCATAGTCCAAAAACAGCAATGTTTTATTTTATAATGAAGACGTATTTTTCGTGAAAAGGCAGTTTTGCAATATCTTTTTCTATGTTTATTCAACTGAAAGCCTAATCAGCATTTAAACAGTATGCACACACTGTGTTTTTAGTGCTGAACAAAAAGAGATACAATCATGGGACTACTGCTTGTTTAGAGGAAGCACAGCACAGAAGGTTACTGCTGAAAAGACAAAATGCTGCATCTGCATCAATGGTATGTTGACTGAAAAGGGAAAATGTGTTAGAAATCAGGGTTCAAGGGCAACCATACCAAGATCTATCCAGGAAACTTGATACAACTGTGGTAATACTAACATCAATTCACTCTTAAACAAGACCCAACATCAGAAATGTCTTAACTGAGCTAAAGAGAAAAAATATTTGCATTCCATTTGTAAGTCAATGTCCTATAGTCTGGAGAAAAACAAAATCTCTGGAGTGGTAAGTATAATGTAATGGTTTGTAATGGTTTGAATTACCTCACCACCTGCTGCTGTTGATTCACAGTGTTTTATGAAGTTCAGAGGCAATGCAGCAATTCAGCACAATTTTTTTACATCACACTACCACCTGCTAATGGCCTTTTCGCCAGAACTTATCACCTACTGCAACTAATTGGTTTGGTAACCAAAGCCTTTGGTGGATCTTCCTTATGTATTACTAATCGGATTAGTTAAGTTTTTTAACTACAAAAAAGTAAAGTATGCCTTTTTTTATTTGCATTGTGCTTAAAATGCTTAAAGTTTTAGTATTTCACCTAAATCTATACATACAATGAAAAATAACTAGTGCCAGTTCATGCCTGCTTAACCTTTAACATAATAATGTTAACAGTTTTGTGACATAATAAATAAAAATACATGCATATTACAAAGCAGTGTTGATTTCACAATATAAGTCATGGACCATGTTGTGTTTCCAATTCACCCCACTTGCATGAACTGGAGCCCCTGGAGGGAATCCACACATATGCCGAGACTACACATAAAAAGGACCTGGAGTAATGGGTTTTAAAGAATTCCCCAGATGGGGAAGTCTGGGTCCTTTCTGTGTAAAGTATGCACATTCTCCCTGTGTCTGCATGGGTTTACTCAGGGTGCTCGAGTTTTTTCCCACAGTACAAAAACATACAAGAGAGGTGAACTGGAGATACAATATTGTCCAAGACCGTGTTTAATGTAATCTTTGTAAACTGGTAAATATGTTAAATAAATACAATGCCATACTACTTATGATAAGAAGAACAGCTATTGATATGTGCCCTTCAACGGGGATGGGGTGCCAGTCCATCGAAGGTACCTACAGGACAATTCAGTGTCTCCAATAAACCTAATAGCATGTATTTGGACTATGAGAGAAAACTGGAATACCCAGAGGAATCCCATGCGGACCCCAGGGAGAAAATGCAAACTTTGCCCACAAAGAACCCTGATCATCCCACCCGGGGATCTAACCTAGGACCTACTTACTGTGAGACGACAGTGCTACCCACTAAGCCAGTAGAACCAGGAGGCGGCCAATTAAACTTATAGTAGAACTGTGAAATAATTAAGTGTTCTACTGTGAAATTCAAAACGAACCTGTCGACTAGATTATAGTGTCTTAGTAGAAGTATGATAAGTGGCCAAGTTACCATAAAAGTTCATAGTAGAACTGTAAATAAATCATAGTTTTACTAAGATTTCACAGTACATGTTTTAATGGGTG
Source organism: Microcambeva barbata (assembly GCA_034509105.1). Lineage (NCBI taxonomy): Eukaryota > Metazoa > Chordata > Actinopteri > Siluriformes > Trichomycteridae > Microcambeva > Microcambeva barbata. The sequence continues at coordinate 9,871,227 of JAYDZF010000018.1, read as the reverse complement.
AAACATTGAAATATGAGTGACCATTGAAATAATTAAAAATAAAACAATTTGGCAACAAGTAAGAAATAAAGTATATATATTTACGATGTATGGATGCCTAAAATCCAATACAGGCGATAAAGAAGTTCTGAGTGTCATATTAGAACCACCTTTGCTAGCGCCAGTGTATGGATGTGGATGCGTCCGCCTACTGAACTCGGCAAAGAGGGAAGAACTCCTTAAATCCTGCCCTTCAGCGCTGCAATGTCTCTTTCTGGCTTTTGTACAATTCCCTGCATGAATATGAATTTACATTGTCTTTCTTCATGATATCTACCTGAGGTAAATTCAGAATTTATATCGTTTTTTTTCTATTCGGCTTTAATACCAGCGGAACTTATAAGCGAGTTCATTTAAAGTTCTGTATTAGCTCCCCGGCTACTTGTTTTTAGCCGCCTATTGCGATTGCTTTTAACGAAGTTAAAATGCGTTTCATTGTTAAATATTATTTATAGGCAAATGCATTGCTAGAAACGTCGCTGTGCTTTGAAAACCCTTATCAGATACAGAATAGTCCTTATCGCTTAGGCAGGTATTGAATCTGCAGCAATGCCTGCTAAGGTTGCCTAGCTAAACTTGATAATCATAGTCCAATGCACTTATTTTCATACAGCATATTGTTTTACAATGACAACAATTAGTAAAGGATGTAAACATATAAGTAAAAAGAATGCGAAATCCTTTATTTATTAGAAACAGGAAATTTGTCTTTTCAGTCATTTAATTTCAACAGGTTGGTTCTTCAGGGATATAACCTACACAGATCAGGGATAACATTGTGAGCACCATACTAATATTTTGTTGGACCTCCTATGATACTGTGTGTATTCTGAAACATTTTTATCAGAACCAGCATTTCTGGATCAGACTACATGGGCCAGGCTTCGCTCCTGATATGCATCATTGAGCCTATTCACCGGATTAGCACTGTTCTGTCTGTGGACCCTTTTGATAGGTACTGAATACTGCAGACCAGAAACCCTCCACTAGAACTACAGCTTTGGACATGCTTTGACCTAGTTATCACAACTGTCAAATTTGCTCAGCTTCTCCAGTTTACCTGTTTTTCCTGTAAGAATAAAACATTCACTTGCTGCCAGTTATATCACACATGCTTACAGGTGCTATGATGAAGATATGTTCGTCACTGGTCATAATGTAATGCCTAGTTGGTGAACACCCATACTGTATTAAATTACAAAATGTAGCTTATGTCAACCAGGTCAGGCATTGGTTGTTTGTTTATTTAGTTTCACGTTCACACCGGTCTCTGTGAATTAAATATGAGCTCAGCTCAGCTTCTTTCAGGGTTCGGGCTCTGGTTTCACAGTTCATTTGAATATCAGGACAGGATAGATCTTTCACTGTTTCCATTGTAGCCCATGTAGACACGCAGAGAGTGATCAGTACCTTTGAATTGCCTATGCAGTCGAGATATGACTGTTGAGAGGCTTGAGCTTTTTCAGATCTGTTTTGGCTCTCAAATTCATGGTGACATATTTTCTAGGACTGTTCTGATGGCCTCTAAGCTCCTGGACAGACTTCGCCGGTCATTCTTTAAAGAGGGAGAGCTGCCGGCAGACTTGGGTGGTGCTGACGACTTCCCAGAAAGCTCTGAACTCGAGGATGATACGGACTGTGTCTCGGCCCGACTCAGTGGAACCCTCTGCTTTGAAGGTGATGGAGTCTTGGAATCTGAAGATGCAGGAGAAACATCTGGTCCAGACAGTGATTCAGACTGTTTTGTGGAGTCTTTTGATAATGCATGCAGCAGCACAGGTAATTCTTTGACACCCTTACACTTTAAAATAGCTCTATATATATATATATATATTAATGGGAACGTTCATAGCTACCTGAGAACATTTCTTGTCATATTAGGCAGTCGCTTCTAAAAGTTTGTGTGTTAGACACAAAAATTAAGGACTTGAGGTCCCAAGTATGGTTAGTACCAACCAAAACTCATCTAAGAAAGGACAACTGGTGAACAAGCTTCAAGGTCGCTCAAGACTTGATGAATCTCATTTTCGTTGCATCACTTGTAATATTAATAGCCGGTGTCTTTTTTCAGTTGTGATTCTTGAATATTTCTGATTTTGATAGAAGAGCTCTTTTTATTTACATAACATCAGTATTATTAATGCAATGTTCAGAGATCAACCAGAGGCTGAAATAGACAACGGAGTACTGCATAAAAGGAATAACAGCATGTAATTGACATACATCAGTGGAATTTGTTACACAGCAACACCTGTGACATTTTCATTCACATTAAATAACTGAAATGCAAAACATCTAAATGTCCTAATATGTATTAGGACATTTCTAAAGGATATAATACTACTACTACTACTAATAATAATAATAATAATAAGCCCATTCCTGACAGTGGTAATGACTTAGCCAGATTTCAATTGTTCTGGACAGAAAAAAGATTTGCCCCACCTTAGATGATTTAAGGGATCTGCTGCTAACATGTTAGTACTAGATACTACAAGATTTGTAGTCTTAATGAGTCAGAGCTGGTTTGTTGGCAGAAACGTGGACGTAAACAAAATTTGGATGGTGTTTATTGTTATGGCTGATAAACCAATGTTTTGTGAGTGTAAAATTTTCAGGAACATCATTTGCTGTTTTCTAAGTAATGTTCGACCTAGTTCTAGATTACTGAAAAAACTGAAGTGAATCACCACTGATATTTGTAACCCCAAAAAACAAGTTTAACCGGCTCCTTTAAGTTTAATTCAATACATAGTAAATGTTTAGTGTTTGCAAAGATGTAGGTTGCGTAATGGTAATGTATTTCTTTGACCCCTTGACGGAAATATTAACAGACAGTATGCTTTCACTTCTTGTTTCTGAAAGGGGTTTTGATAAGACTGTCAGTTCTAATTTTTTTTGTGTGTGTGTTGTCATTTCTACTTTCTTAGATTTAAGCCCCGTCGGTCCTTCTCAGAAGGGCTCCACAATGCTTACCAAACAATTACAAGAGAGCTGGCGAAATCTGCGCAACCGCTATGTGATAGAAAAGCTTGTGTTTGAGGTGACCGATGCCAGCGTCGTACACGAGGCCAACTCCAAATATGTGGTAAGCAGAACAAGAGTATAACTCACAGATTCTAATGATTGGAGTC
>JAYDZF010000018.1:9777797-9793414 GCA_034509105.1 Microcambeva barbata | reverse complement strand
TATATATATAGAGAGAGAGAGAGAGAGAGAGAGAGAGAGAGAGAGAGAGAGAGAATATGTGATATCGAGTTATTCATTACACTACTTCCATCAGTAAAGAAGTTTATATCAAACATGGTCATGGGCAATTTCGGTTCTCCAATTCACCTCACTTGCATGTTTTAAACCCATGCATACACAGGTGCAACATGCAAAATTTACACAGAAAGGGCCCGGACCACCCCACCTGGGAATTGAACCCATGACCTTCATGCTGTGAAGCAACTGCTGCCAAATTAGTCACCATGCCGCACATACTAATGTTATGAGTGACTTGCATACAGTGGAACCTTCAGTTAGGAAGGTTTTGGGTAACAAATTATTTATTTTGACTTTAATGTACAAAAATTTTTTTTAATGTGATGTTTATGTTTATGTACAGTGCAGCCCTACCACATATTATTGTTTACTATCGTTTAACATGGTTATGTTCTATCATTGGAGATTTAATGGAAAGTATACTTTTTATACTACTGTTTATAAAAAAAAATACAATTTAAGATATTAGAAAGGTTAGGAATTGTGATTTGGGAGGTTTTTTACATTGGTTCTTAGGGGAACAAACCTCAATTAAATTGACTAAATGGGGGATATAATAGTAATTATGACAAAAACTTTTTCTCCACTCATGGTTGGTGGTTGGGTGAAGCCATTTATTGTCAAATGACTGTGTTTTATCGTTTTAAATCATAATGACGAGCAAAACATCCAAATGCCCCTGATAAAAAGTTCACATACCCTAGTTCTTAATACAGTGTATTGTCCCCTCTAACATCAATGAAGTCTTTTTTCGGTCGTTGTGGATGAGGCTCTTTATTTTCTCAGATTATAAAACTGACCATTCTTTTTCGTAAAAAAACCACCCAGTTCTTGTAAATTCCTGGGCTGTCTTGTATGAACTGCACACTTGAGATCTCCCCGGGGTGGCTCAATGATATTGAGGTCAGGAGACTGAGATGGCCACTCCAGAACCTTCACTTTGTTCTGCTGTAGTCTTGTGTTTTGGATCGTTGTCATGTTGGAACTACAGCATTTGCTGATAACTTGCTACATTGATCTTTCCTTTGACCAAGTTTCCTGTGCCTTTCCCCAAAACATCAGCGATCCACCTTCGTGCTTTACAGTAAGAATAGTGTTCCTTTCTTGTTGACACCTCTCCAAATGTAACATTTATAGTTGTGGCCAAAAAGTTAGATTTTGGTGTCATCACTCCAAATTACCTCGTTCAAGAAGTTTTGAGGCTTGTCTCTGTGCTGTTTGGTGTATTGTGGGCAAGATTCTTTGTGACATTTGTGCAGTAATGGTTTTCTTCTGGTGACTCGACCATGCAGCCCATTTTTCTTTAAGTGCCTCCTTATTGTGTGAAACTTTTGAGCACAACTGTATATGACTACTAGTAAAATGACCAACATGATTAGATCTGTAAATATGTAATGTAAATCCTGTGGATATTAAAATTGCAATTCATTATTACCTTATGAACAATGCCCCTCAAAATGGAAGGTATTCCAGCCGTGTTTAATACCGACTGGGAATAAGCACAGCTCGTGGTCAGACATGTGCCCTAAAGGAGACACTCAACACAAAGTAACTCCAAGTCAGTCACACTTCTGTGAAGTCAACCTGTCCAATTAGGAAGCTACACTGATTGTGAATCAGTTTCACCTGCTGTTGTGCAAATGGAACATACAAAAGGTAGACATGATTGGCAATTAGCAAGACAACCCCTATAATTGAGTGGTTCTGCAGGTCATGGTCACAGATATCTGTTCTCATCCTTTCTGGCTAAGGTTTTGGTTACTTTTGCATTTTGTCAGTGCTCTCACCCCTAGAGGTAGCATGAGGCAGTGTCTACAACCCACATAACTTGTTCAGGTAGTGAAGCTCATCCAGGATGCCACATCAATGTGAGTGGTGGCAAAAAAAAAGCTGTTTCTGTCAGCAGTGTCCAGAGCACCTGGAGACAGGTCAGTATTCCAGGAGACAGGCAGGTACCCTGGAGGGTACAACCCTGCAACATGACCGCTACCTCCTCCTTTGTGCAAGGAGGAACAGGAGGAGCAGTGACGGGGCCCTGCAAAATGACCTCCAGCAGGCCACTCTCAAACTGTCAGAAACAGATTCCATGAGGGTGGTATGAAAGCTTACAGCACAACACCCTGCAGGGTGATTGGCATTTGCCAGAGAAGCACCACAGACTGTCAAGGAGTTACTTGTGCTTTAATCCAGGTCTGGGAGGAGATCCCTCAGGAGAGCATCCACCGCCTCATCAGGAGTTTGCCCAGGCGCTGTAGGGAGGTCTTACAAGCCACATGGAGACCTAACACACACTACTGAGCCTCATTTCTACTATAGTTGGATCAGCCTGTAATTTGATCTTCCAATTTGATTTTGAGTGCGATTCCAAACCCAGACCTCCATGGGACAGGTCATTTTGATTTATATTGATCATTTTAATGTTATTTTGTTTTCAAGGCATTCCACTATGTAATGAATAAAGATTTAAATATTTCATTCATTGAGATCTAGGATGTTTTTTCATTGGTTCGTTAAATATATAAATTATTTATTTCACTTTTCTTTGCAAAAATGCTCCGAATCTGTCTCTCTTGGTAGACTCCCTGAACAGTTTTATTTTTGTCTTTTCAACAATTCGGGAGGATGTCCTGTTCTGGGCAACGTCACCATTGTCTTACATTTTCTCCACTTGATGATGACTGTCTTCAGTGTTCCATTTTATATCCAATGCCATGGATATTCTTTTGTACACTTATCCAGACTGATGCCTTTAGACAGTGAGATCCCTCAGATGTTTTAAGAGCTCTCTGTGGACCATGGTTTTTGCTGTAAGATGTGACTAATAAAATGTCAGGAAAAGCCTAATAGAACAACTGAACTTATTTTGGGTTATTTAGAGGCACTTTATATTAATTCTAATTTAACCAGGAAATGTATTGGCGGATTCGTGGATCAAACATCTGTTGTAAATTTTGTAAATTGTGCATTCAAAAGTTTAGACAAGTATATGTAATAATTAAAATTATGAGTACTTCTCATACTTTAAAGTTCATTTGAAAATGAACTTGATCGATTACAGATAATAAAAGTTGTATATGAGCTCTGTACTTTTCATTTGTCTCTCCAGGCAGCAATCCGGAAGGAGCTGAACGAGTTTAAAAGCACAGAGATGGAGGTGCATGCATCAAGCAAGCACCTAACGAGGTCAGTGTTCAGGGCTGTATCTGCTGTGCCCCTTCTATTTATAGCTTTGCCAGCCATCCCAGAGCTAAAAATAGATAGCCTGGTCAAAAATGTAGACATGAGAAAGATATGATTAAAATTTCACCACCCTTGTACTAATTTTGCCTGGGCAAGCTTAGTTATGCTATGTTTAACACTACGCCTAGCTCAATATGGCAAGTCACGAAGTACTGACAAATCACCACAATTAGCAAGCTGCATGTATTCATTATTAAATGATTATTCCCGTTTTCGTTTGTGAAGGTTTCACAGGCCGTAGATTTTCTTCTGTGAAGAAAAGTGCGAATAGACGTACAATGACAAAATCCTGGAGATAATGTCATTGTAGGAAGTCCTTATTCTTCCAGCGTTCCCAGTGCTGGCTACGGTTTGTGATGGAAGCTTCACTGGCAAAGACACAGCACCTTGAGGGGAGAACAGCAGTAATGGACAGCTCCACTCTGGGTTTGGAGAAACTGAGCCGTGATAAAGGATTTGTCTTAAAGCTAGGACTGCTAAAAATAAATCAAGAGTAAAAGTTTGCATGTGAGATCCACTGAAAAAGAAGGTGGGGGAAAAGTCAAAGGGTAGTGAGCCAACTAATCCTGAATTTCATATCAGTTGTACAAAATAAGTCTCAACAGGGTTATGTCATTACTTTAGAGGAAAGAGAAGGAAATTGTAAGTTGTTTGTCTTTAAAATACATTTATAAATGCTGTCTCATCTTCATTACTGAGGATCCCAAAGTCAATGACTCACCAAGAAGGTGCCACTATCAAGAATAAACTAATATAAAAAACTGGTTCCAATTATTGGTGACTGGACAGTGTGTCGGATGACAATGTTAACATGAAAAGAAAGTGAATGTTTTAATCATGCTAAATGATCACAGATTTATATAAAACAGTTGGCCGTGAATAAACTAGAGCTGGATTTGGAATTAAATACAAATGATAATATTTCAAGTTATCCAAATCGGGGCATTTTCACACTTGGGTGCCAAGAAATTATTTTATTCTCATTTGGGATGAGAATGTGGTCAAAATAATGATATTGTTTTTAAATTATTATTTTAAAAATGCACTAGTTAATTTAATATATTGCACGTAAGGTAAAATAGTTATACACCGGTAGATCCCTTGATTTTGTGTGTCATTGATTCTTCGGTTGATCATCCTGTATCTGGAGTGCATCTGCATTATCAGGAGTAAATTCAGGCTGTGTGGTGGGTTCAGCAGCCCCTGAATACTCTGGACACAAGGTAAAAATATACCCTGTGCAGAACAGTTTCACATGTTTTCCCATTTACTTTGACCTGTTTGGGTGATATTTATGTTGATGATGTTTTACTGGGCAACATGGTGGGACAGTAGGTCATGTGGGTACCATGTGACCTGAGTTTGACTTTTGTGTCTATGTGGAATTGCTTTCCAACTACGTCACAAAAACATAAAGGTGGGCCATGTACTCAAATATGTCATCTTCAGTGTTCCAATGTCCCCAGTGAAGGTAAAAAATCTCAGCAAATACAAATAAAAGTCAATTTTAAATTAAACACCACATACGTTTCTGGATCAACATCACTCTCCCTTTTTGGGATCTACATGATTTACTCTGAAATCCAAATCCATAAATTCTATAAAAAGACATCTCAATTTGCATGTAATTCTACTAAACAAACTATTTCATTTGAGATTTTAAAAACTTTTCAAATTCACACACAACCCATGTTTCAGCATTGTAGTAATAAAGAAGAAAACACTGAGTTGGTTGATGTCAAACAAGCCAAACCTGCCGGTTTAAGAATTCTGTAGTAATGGTGTAGTGACAAGACATTTGAATTTCTGTGACACATTACAGCTGTGAATATGATGAAATTTGTTGTTTTTATTTTATAATAGAACAGTAAACATATCTATGGGAACTGAATGTATGAGAGGGTGGCAGGGCTGGGTAAACAATTCGTTAATAAATAATTTTTTTACATTTTATAACTGCCTCTTTTGTAAGATTACAGCTTTTTAATTCATTATTCATTTTAAAAAGCACACATTACTGTGTGTGTATATACACTGTCGAGTCACATTATCACAACCACCTTCCAACTTCTGATGGTTGTTGCATTGTTAAGGTCTGGGGGATGTTTCGTTGGAATTATGTGTGTTCATGCATCCATGTGCATGACATTCTCAACTCTGACTCTCATGTATAGCCATACACGCTGATCATCTTCCCTGGAGCGGATGGAATCTTCCAGCAAGACAATAGAAATAACCAAGACTGGTTGGATGAGCATGTCCAAGATTTTCAACAAAATACTATTGTGACTAATATCCCGCAGGTATTTTGGTATTAGCTGGTGGTCATAATAATTTGACTCAGCCGTGTATAAGTAGATGATAATAAAGAGTGAACTGTGTCCGACAGAACTAGCTAAATTATTCATAAATAAAATTAGCATATAACTAATTTATTGTTTTTTTAAATATAAAGTATTCAGGAAATTGACTTGACCATAAAGTCCTCAAGTTTTTTTCTTTTGATTCAAAATACATCAGAGAAGAACAAGGTCTGCAGTCCTCTGCGCACATTCAGCAACTCTTCTTCATGCTACAGAGAACCCAAAACAGTTCAGATTTCCTAATTCAGCAATCTGTACAACAGCATTTAACTCTTAAAAGAAGCCAACAGGCACACAGGAATGTCCCACTCACTGTCTGTTTCAACAAGCGATCCTGGACTGATTTCATATCCTTCTTCATCAAATGCATCTGATAACAACATGAATAAAGACTTACTTTTTACTCAAATAAACATGCTGCAGTGTCTGTCACAGTAAAGACTGACCTGTGAGGAGAGGATGTGCTCTTCATACTCCACACTGTGACGGACATTCGTCTCAATAGTGCTTTTCAAGTTGTGTAGCCTGAAAAATAAGATGCAACTGAATTCACTGCAGCAAACAGAACACATATTCAAACATAACATAAACAAAAAAAGCATAATATGGAAGTAAATATGTCTGTCCACACTTTAAAATATAAACATCTGGGACTACTTAAACTTAGGGTTTTGCATGCAGGTACTGTACAATTTAAGTCTAGATATTGACTAAGCCCATCGAAAACCTTCAACTTCATGCCCCTGAAAAAACTTTTGTAGTTTTGGGGTCATTCTCTGCTGCTAGATGAAGAATCTTCCAATCAGTTTAGTTTAGTATTATTTTAAATTGACAAACAAAATGATTCTGTAGTTTATTATACCACTGCTAGCATGTGTGACATCATCAATGAAGATTAATGAACCCATCAGAAGAAGCCATGTAAGCTCAAGCCATGACATTGCATTGTGGTCTTAGGTCCAGGATGTGCTTCCTGTATTAGTTGTGGTTGTGGGGAGGAGTGTTTATGGTTTTATGGAGGGCAGTTTGTTCTGGGGTGGCAGATTGGTGCCCTGCCCAGTGTGTTTCCCAGCAGAAGCCAAGCCATTGCAATCATAACTGGGATAGAGGTTGGTGTGAAACATTTTTTTTAACATCATGCAATATGACCATACTTTCAAGCTACCACAATTCCCAGTTGGAACTAGTTTTCGTAGAAAGTTTGGTGAGCTTAAATCTGAAATTACGAAAGTGAAATGTTTCAAAACTTGAAGGTTTGGAAAGGATTTGCAACTGTCTCCTGCTACAGTGCATGATCTCATTAAATGATTCAAGAAATATGAAGGGGATTCTGTGTGTACAAGGCAAGCCTACGATCCAAAGAACAATCATTCCTTAATAACCGAGAGAACCACACAGCCAAGATATACATCTAACAAACCTTTGTCAAGCACTAAAATATAAAGTTTTGTGCATCACAAATGCCACCTAAAATGGTGCTGTGAACAAAAAAGGCCTTATGCTATAAATTCACTGATCACTGAGGCATTTGCGATGGACCATTACATAATGGAAATGTGCAATGAGGTCAGACTAATCATTATTATAGATCTTTTTCAAAAGAAGCAAATGCCAAAAATGGGAAGGATCTTCCAGACTGTTACAAACAAACTATGTAAAGCTGTTTTGAGACAATGACTATTGTAAAATGTGGTATACAAATAAATTCAATTGAACAGTAAGACCAACAGCCAATGTCTGTCATGGTATGCTGTTGTGTCAGACCCCTGAGGAAAGGTAACTAATACTTCTGTAATGGAAACATGAATGCAGAAATGTACACGAAGATCTTAGAGCAGCATCTGCTGGTTTCAAGACGTCATCTTTTTCAGGTATGTCAATGCAAGACCACATACGGGTCTTGAACTGGCCCTGCAGTCCGGACCTGGCCCCAGTAAAACCTAAAACACTTTATTGTTTAGTATAATTTGTACAATAAATGTACAAACTAAATTAAGTTGAGCAGACAAAACATGATCTATCTTGGGTTCAAACACTGCATTTTTTATTTGCATTTTCCATACAGTCCCAGTTTTTAAGGATTTTGGGTAATGCCCAAAATGAATGTAATTTTAAAATGAATGTAAGATTACCAGCCCTACCACTATTTACCACTATAATTAATGTACTAAATACTTTTAAAAATTATGCTATATCATACTAACAGGTAATTAAAAAATCTGCATTAATGTTTTTACCTTTGGGTTCCTCTCTCCTGGTATGTGTGTAATGCTAGTGCTTGCTTCTTCCAATAGGTCTTTAAACATGTAACAGAAAAATATATAGTATAAATTGCTGGTCTAAAAAGGTATGTCATTAACACAGTCATTATTAAAATATTGCACTTTCCCTTTTACGAATTTTTTAGCCAATTTGTCTTCCACTGCTGGGGATCCTGATTTGTCTGCTGTAGGCTAGAGGGCACCCAGCAGTACGTACCAGAGCTGAAGCGGGAAATCTCAATGCAAGTGTACTATCAAACAGTCTTGCTGCCAACAGGGTGCCGAGCTATTGCACCTCATTAAAAAAAATCAACTTTGTTCTTTAAACTGTTGCTTTGAAAATACCTTAGTCTTTTTATTGTTTGTAATGAAAATATCTAATCCCATATTATTCTACCCACACTCTTAATGGACTGTACAAAATTACTAGCACCTTCAACTTTATATTTAAAAGCAATAACTGAAATTGTTTACTGTAATCCTGAACGAACTTGTTACATCTTTACTGGAATTGGTGAATCTCACCGACATTGTGACCATCTTGAATGCCAAGTCTGATTTGTGACTTGATTGTATGAGCAAGGAATTAAATTAGAGCAGTAATAATTAAGAGAGGTTTAGCATTCCTGTTGTTTACTTGTAGAAAATGAAACCAATTAAACGAGATTGTTTTTGACTCCGAAAGTCAAATTATTACAACTTCTCAGGACTTTTTAAAAAACAATTTTAAAATTGAAACAGTAAGAAAAAAAAATCAACCAATGGTGCCTTCAGAGTGGATGTGACATTATTGCACAGATATAAATGTTGTGCTGACGTTTTGCTGTACCGCTCAAAGCCAACTGCTGAGCAGTTTTGCCATGTATAATATGAAAGTGCCTTCACCTTTAAGCCCATTAAAATCTACTTGCACAAATGTCACAAATTATTTTCAGTTCTTACAGGATTCCAAATTGGTATTAGCGTTAGCAAACCCACTTCTCTATCAACATGACTGTGTTTTTACCATCAAAAGAACATCCATCTGTAGCACAGTAAGCTTGTACATCTAAGATATATTCACAGTAGGGTGTATTGTGCATCCTAAAAGATTTGTTACAGTAATGTTCTTTAATCAAGAAAATGTGCAAACTAAAATCTAAATATGTCTAAAATCTAAATAGGTCTCAAATATGTACCGGTAAAGCTATCACCCAGTAAAAAAGGTAAATGTTAATGCATTGTAATTCCATTCATAGACGTATGCATGTGTGTTGATGTGTGTTACGTACGGTCAGTTCCTCCTCCATTTTGCGCAGGGCAGAGTCATCTTGCTCCAGGCTTTTAATTTCATCTAGGAGAACCTGCTTCACTGTGTCCAGCCTCTGAGACCTTTAGAAAATACCAGAGAGAATAACATCCATTATGTGTCTGTTTTTGGGCTGCATGGCCCTTCATGTAACGGATGTACTTTGGCCTTACCGGTACTTGTGCACTTTCAAGCTGATGGAAGAAACATGTTGTTTGCACATCTTTAGGGACTGCTTCGTAAAGAGATCCATTCTCTTGTAGCGGTTCTAAAGACCACAATTTCAGCACATGACATTTCATTCAATTAAAATGACAGGCTCTGATAAATAAACACTAGATACAAGTCAATGTTTGCGTATGAAAAACATTGAGGAGCAATGCTAATGTTTCAGGCTTTGGAGGTTTTTCTGCAACTGCTGTTGCCAAACTAGCCGGATCCACAAGTTCAAGAACATTTACTTTATGATATATCAAGACTGACATACCTTAAACTTCTGCTTGAGTTCTGCGCTAAACTGGTGACAGACGTAGCCCATTTTCTGAGAAGTGCTCAATTCAGGCTCTGTATCAGCCTCAACACTTGCCTCATTAAAGCTCGATGCCATACTTGTCGAGAATGTGGAGCGCATTTTTACACTCCCAGTTACTACACACAAACAATCCATGCATATATAATTATACTAATTATACACATCCAATATAATTATACTAATACTACTACTAATAATAGAAATAATAAAACAAAATTAGCTGCAAGATAGAAGTTCCAGGCTTAAATAACTACAGACACTTTTGTATTCTTATAATGATTTATTTCTACTGAATTATACTATTAGACATTGTTCAAATCCTATTTGTGGGACACTTTGTCTTACCCAAGTCTTTCTCTTCCTCGCCATCCTCAGAGCTGCTGTCATGTACAATTGGTTCTCTAGAGTCTAACACAGTCAAAATTAGAGTCACAATATTTGTATAACCTACTATATTCACTTTCATTTTTATTAGAGGTTTATGGGGGATATGAGTTTTGAATCTCGGATGTTCTGGTGGCCAGCCATGTATCTGCATGCACATGACATGCATAGCTAATGTATGAAGAGATAAATGGCAGAAACAGAGGAGGTACATTTGTCAGTGCGCTCTCAGTGCCATGTATTTCTTAATGACCATTATATGAATAAGCCAGTGTTGATGAGTCATTTAGAAGAATCATAAACCAATCGCTCTTGGATAAAGTGGTACATCAAACTTTTTAGTAAATATACTGATTTTTTCAATATTTAAGGGTGGTAATGATTTAGCAAGATATCCATACAGATGGTCACAAAAGCTATTTTTTATGGCAAACAAAGAATATTTACCTTTTTTCATACAGCATGGCTTATAAGTAGACTTAAACAACTTTCTTGGCTTCATTCTGGTGGCAAATTCTCTTGGTCCCACCTTCGTCTCTTCTTCGTCACTGTCCTCTTGCTCAGACAGACTGGTGGAGTTGCATGAGCTATGCCGTTTCCGAGCGGTTGTTGGACCTGATAAATTGCGAATTGGATATGATGGATAAATTTAGGGAAAGGGTCTGGAACTAAGAAGTCATCTGATTACCTGACTGAGCATCACGAGCCTTGCCTCCTTGCTTAGATGCTGGTGTTTTCTGGGCAAATAAACATAGAGTAAAGGAGTCTAAGAATAATGCTGTTTAAACTCAAGGCTGGAAAATGATTGGAAAGCACTGTACCTCATATTCAGTGAAGATCATATCTATGTTTACAGATGTATGAGAGGACTGGCTCAGAGTCACCATAGAAATGACCGACTCATTGTCAAAGCACGCCTGCTCAGCAATTTGGCTAGCGCTGTTTAGACTGCTCCTAAGGTTGTCTTCTATGGCTGGCGAGCTGAGTGGTGAGGAGACTTTCTCCTTACCTGTTGAAGCGATGAGTGGGTGGGCCAGGATTGGAGTCAGACCATGCTCAACAGCCTAAAACGGAGCAGGGATATAAACAACAACCTGTCTTACATACAATGTATGAGCCAATGGAATCAAAAGTGATTGCTGTTAATCTAAAATAATTTGTAACTATTCTCTTGATTCTGTAATCAAGTCCAATAAAACTGATACATGTATGCCAAGCTAAATTAACTCATTGGTTGTACATATTTACTGATATACATACCTGTGTAGCACTTTTCTTCTTAGCAGCAGGGTTTAAAGGTGGGCGAGACATAGATTTCACACTGTTCTGTCCTCCTAAAGACTTATAAAAGGAAGAAGCTTGGATCCCTTTAATATAGCTAGGAGGTTCTGAAGGGGGGGAAACCGGACCAACAGGAGATATGTACAGTGGGTGAAGGGGTGTCAGTGGAGATCTGTGTATGGACACCATTTTCTCTTCAGCTAGAGAAACAAACACTCAGCTTGAACAGAGGCAAACATGATATTTTAGAAATGCACGGTTAAATCATTTGTGGAAGTATTTCAGAGCAAATTAATTTCTTACATCTCATCTTCTCAACAGAGTATGGAGAAGGTGTTGCAAATTTAGAAAACCAGGAATATTTTTGTTGCTTTGCTGATTCAAGATGGGTGGAACATTTCTTGGGTTTAGAAGAAGTGGTTTCTCTTGGTCGTTTATTTTCCTTCTCTGGTTCTTCGTCTATATTTTCTGCTTCTTCTAAACCTTTAACTGAAGCAGGCTGAAGTTTTGGGGGCTCCTTAAGTTTTCTGGTTTTGGATTTCTGTTTGGCAGATAATTCAATGTAGAATGAAGAAATATTTATTTTACTATAAATGCTAGTGAGCCTACCTTGGAAAGAGGATCTTTGAACGTAGGAGAAGACATGGTCATGACAGTGCTCTTATCTGCTGCTAATGACAACATACATAGTAATTAAAAAAAAAACATTATTTTTGAAATATTTGCTAAACAATGAATTTTTTTTTACTCTTAAATTGGTGGAATGAAGGTGGAGAAAGGCAGAAGAAACGTGGAGGTGTCATCTTTTTCTGTATTTTGCTGGACTCTAGACTATCTGGAATAATCATCTTTTGCTTTAGCAATTCGGGGTTACATGACACTTTCTTCTTTCTCTCATTCAGTGGCTTACTGTCCGTCTTCAACATAGGGTGATTCTTAAACTTTATGTTGTGTACAGTTCCAGATTTCTCCTGAAGGGCTGTTCGGTGAGGCTTTCCTGGCTGTTGAATTAACTTCTGTTTACAGAAATTAGTTAATGCTTAACAACAAAAGAATAATACAATGCACTTCAATGCATTACTGCCTATAACGCTAGTTAAGAATGTTTGTTTAAATACATTGTCTTTAAGACTAAGTTGCATTCACAAGTACTCTAAATAGCTTCTGCTTTTACTATGTCATGTTTTATATACAATCATGGAAAAGAGATGACTGCAAAATGTTCAGATTTTTTAGTTTACAATTTATGGACGTGTTTGACCAAAATGAGCAGTACTGGTTTCGTTTATAATCTAGAATAAGAATTAGAATAGAATAAAACATTTTTTTGGTTAAACATATTCCCACAAATTAACAGCGATCATAAAAACGATCATTTTTTCCCCACAACTATAGATCGAGGTAGCACCACTTATGTGTTCCGGCAGGCTGCAAAATCTTACTAGAAACTATTGTCTAGTTTTAATAGTTTTGTTTTCATAAATACAACACTAGATTACAATAAGAGGCATGAAAGAGGAATGCCTTAGGCGGAGGTGGTTCATTTGTTTCCGACAGGCTCTCAGAGTCAGATGGCTCTTTGTAGGACTTGGTCAAAGCTGCAATTCTTTGGGGTCTGCCTGTGGGCTTCCTGCTTGCAACAGCCTCAGTTGTCCGAACAGCCTTTTCCACTACCCTTTTTTGCCTCTTCTGGATCCAACAAAATATTGCAGAGACAACATAACCATACACACAACAGACACCAACAATATAATGTCAGGATGAATATATATTCTGCATGTTTATTGGGCTTACCCTCTTCAGTTTAGGCAATGCTTTTGCAGCCTTTGGTAAAGCCACAGGTGCAATTGGAGTATTAACTGAAATTAAAAGGAAAGAATTGTAGATACAAGACAGTCAATGACCTTTTCAAAGCTAAAAATGTTCACACAAGAGATGAGATGAGAGGAAATTAAGAAAAGAACAGAAGGTAAGAAAAAAGCAATTAAGAGAAAAGAAAAATGAATACACAAGTTAAGAAATGAGTGAAATGAAGAAAAAAAGGATGAAAGAAACTATATGAAAAAGAATGAAAGCGAAATAATAAGTGAGGGAATTAAAAAAAAAAAAAAAAGTAAAAACTACTTTGTGTGAGCAGAAAATATAAAGTCTTAATACACTTAGACATGTATTTTTTTGCACAGACAAGTACAGCTAAAAGGTAAATAGCTCACACGTGATGTCAGCAGGCTGATTAGTGGGCTTAACTGGTTGCCTTGTGTAGTCTGCCACTTTAGGCTTGGGTTTTCTGTTAGCGGATTTTAGCCAGCTAACATCTGTAATGTAGTCTGTGTCAGTGTCACTGAAAAGGTGCTTTTTCACGGTACGACCAGTGGGCTGCAAGAACAAACACAAGCAGAGTTGTCATAAATACAATAAATCTCTTGACTTCTATATTTTATGAGGATCATTTAATCACATTTTTTGTGGACTCCTATAATAAAATGTATTGTAAAATAAAGGGTATGCCAAATGAATGAATCACTGACCTTTGCAGAAGGGCACTTCTTAGGTGAGCTGGACTGTAAAAAGGAACCGCTGCAAGTACTATGGTAAACAATGAAAAAATAGTTAAGTGAGGAAAGTCTGTCTATAAATATAAAAATAACATATGATGACCTATAAACCCTGTAAATGTGCATTTACTCTATTTAATACTGGTGATAACACTCACTGTGTGCATAACCAATATTACCTGCTTTCCCTTTTAGACTTTTTAAAAGACTTCCTGTTATCCTTTTAGAAAGAACATAACACAACATCAAGACCACTTAAACGGGACACATATCTGCTACTCATTTTTAGAGCGAGAGAAAAATAAAACTGTACATGTACCTCCCTGGGCTCTGGCTCATCCACACTGAATTTATAAACATCACTGTTAAAAAAGCCACATATAAAGCATGTTACATTTGTGCAAAATGAAACATTTACAGTATCATTGAAATGTCACTATGATGCACACTGCATCACCAAGAGTATGTTCATACCTACCCATGAGCTAGTTACCATCAATCCTAAACAATGGGCTTTAACCATTAATAGTGACATATAACATTCTCCACTCACCTCTAAAGGCTACAACATAAAGGAACAGTAATAGTCTAATGAGCCGAGCTTTGGAGGATCAACTAAAATGGTTTGAATCCCAGCTCTGCCATGCAGACATTGTTGAGCAAGGTTCATAACCCTCTTTGCTTCAGCGATGCCATACAATGGCTGACTCTGTGTTCTGACTACAAACAAGCTGGGATATGTGAAGGAAAAAATGTTTTACTATACACCTGTATACGCCAAATTAAGTTATATTCTATTTTAAATTACAGGGTTTCTCCACACCAAACCATGTGTTGATTTGATCTTGAATTGTGCATAAGAACGTTCTTTAAATTGCTGCCAAATGTTAAAAAGGATGCAATTAACTTCGTATAATTAAGCTTATAACAGTTAGTATAGCTGTATGCATAGCTATATGTTAGTATATTATGCATGTAAACCTGTCTGTGGCTATGAATAAATAACATGGCTGTCCAACTATTTTTGTTAATTTATTACAAAAGGCTGAATATAAAAATGTATTACTCATTATTATTTGAAATCTTCTTGCTTTGATCACACGACTTCAGAAAGCCACTAGGTGTAGCTGGTATCTTTACCTAAAACAGAATTGAAGCACTTTTTACAGCAAACTACTTGTAATAAACACTTTTTATTGTGTTGACATGCAAGATAACCATTATTGGCTGGTTAGCACTTACCACTGAATTTGGATGCCAGCTCTTAGTGAAAATTTGTCTATAGAATAAAAAGCATAAATATAGCAAATATAACAGTGAACTAATTAAAAAAGCACACAAATGTTGTGTTGATGTTACCTGTTAGTTAGTGCAGTGTTAAAATGAGATGAATGCTCGGATGTAGCTTTACTAAACACTGTGCTTTTGTAATGGCTGTGTATCTGCTTCACCATGCTGGATGCTGCTTTTGAATCCTTCTGAAAAGCACAATGAAATCCTAAACTCACGTGGCTACACAGTTGTTGCATAACACAAATGTTGTACAGTTTATTCTAACCACATAAAATGTATTTTGCCCAAATATATATACAGTTGAAACCAAAAGTTTACATACACTATATAAAAAAAACACAT
>JAYDZF010000018.1:9758266-9769036 GCA_034509105.1 Microcambeva barbata | reverse complement strand
AACAAATTAGAGGGTGTGAAGTTTTATTTATTTAATAGTACATCAAATAGCATGTCATATTATAAACATTATCTACATTATAAAAATGTGTGCATGTGTAAATGTGTTTATTATGCTACAAAAAAAAGAGTAGTATGTGTACAGAACCCTACCCGTTTGTTTTTTTCCACCTTCACACAGCATTTCCTGTCCTGGTTTTTATTGACACTCTGAACAGCTTGAAATGGCTAATAAATCACATACAGCAGCACACATACATTAAGATATACACAGCACGATACAACACACACACATGCACACGCACACACACACACACAATATGGTACCTCAAGTGTAAGTGTAGTAGGTTTGGCCTTTGGGGAGGAAGTAATTGAGGCCACACTGCTCGATGATTTCGCTAAATGTTCTCCTTGATCAAACTTCTTCTCTGTGGAGGCTACCATCTCTAAAGCTGGCTTTACTTTTGCCTTTCCACCTGGGGTAGCTATGGGTAACGACAAGAAAGACAAAGAATGCTTAAATTATGTCAATCACCTGCAGGCCATTTCTACCTCCAGTTTTCCCTGTCTATTGTACTGAGGCATCAAAATAAGCATATGCATTCAAGTGGATTTCTTGTAGCAAATGCCTTCAAACGGTTTCATAGCTTATCACTTTTGATTGACAAAGTTGCTAAGTTATATTTAGTTTCCTTTTCTCTCTTTCAGCTGCTACTGTTAAGGGTCGCCATAACGGATTTTGATTCACATCATTGCCGGAAGCCCTTCTTGACATAATCCTCCCCATTTATCCAGGCTTCAGGCCATCACAACAATCAAAAAAGTGTTTTTTGTTTGCTTTAAGCATCCATTTCTACTGATTCTGACTTCCACTCAACCTAGAAGAGCGGTGACTAACATATTCCCCCTCTGACTTGTATGCATTAGATGACAGCATCAATTATATAAAAAACACTTAATTGAAGTTTAACTTACAGACGGGCAGTACACAGCTAAAAGGATTTCTTCCCACTTTTCGTCCTGCACTGCCAGACACATACATACATGACTCTGACACTTTCTTCCTTAACGGAGTTATCATCTAAGAGAGGAAAATAAAGTCTCAAACTCATGTTCATCAACAAAAACCCAGAAATTAAGTTAATGTACAACTGTGCTATTAAAGGTTATTGCCTGCTGGCTGACACATTGTGCATCCTTCTCATGAGTTTTCAATGACTGATAAGGAGTGCCCTTCTTTACTGAAGTGCCCTTCTCCATTAACTGAGAGGATCCCTGATTCTCAGGAAACAGAACCTGCTCGTATGACAAAAAAAAAATCCAACAGAATTCAAGAACTGTGATCAACATGCAAACAATGTTGAGGTGCAAACATATTATTTTAACACGTATAATACTGCTAGTAAATGTTTGCATACATTTACTAGTTTACTATTAGAAAGCACCGAAAAAGTTGGGGCAAATTCAAATAATGAAAACCAGCAGTTTCTTACATTAATTTTGTAATGCACAATCTTTTTGTAATGCATTATCTGGTCGACATCTTTAAGCATTAACATCAGAATCAGATTAATTGGCCAAGTTTGTTGATGAAGCCAAGGAATTTGGTTTTGGCTGATGGTACATCAAGTATAATCTAATGTACAAGTTTCAGCAATGCACAAGAACAATAAACATTAAGCACAAAGATCTACAGACTTTGAGACTATATGCAGGTAATAAACAGAGTAGGTATGGATGTCTGTACAGTATTCAGTAACCAATGTATGTATAGGTGCTGGTCATAAAACTAGAATAATATGAAAAAGTTGATTTATTTGAGTAATTCCATTAAAAAAAGTGAAACTTGTATATTAAATGCATTCATTAAACATAGATTGGTATATTTCAAATGGTTATATATTTTAATTTTGATGATTTTAACTGACAGCTAATGAAAATCCGAAACTCAGTATATCAGAAGATTTCAATATTACTCAAGACCAATACAAAAAATGATTTTTAAAAATGTTGGTTAACTGAAATGTATGGACATGAGCATGTACAACACTCAATATTTAGTTGGGGCTCCTTTGGCCTGGATTACTGCAGCAATGTGGCGTGGCATAGAGTCGATTAGTCTGTGGCACTGCTCATCAGAGTCCACGTTGCTCTGATAGAGGCCGTAAGCTCTTCTGAAATGTTGGGCCTGGCGTATCACATCTTCCTCTTCACAATATCCCATAGATTGTCTATAGGGTTAATGTCAGGTAAGTTTGCTGGCCAATTAAGAATAGAATACCATGGTCCTTAAAGTAGGTACTGGTAGCTTTGGCACTGTGTGCAGGTGCCAAGTCCTGAAAATGAAATTTGCATCTTCATAAAGTTGGTCAGCATCAGGAAGCGTGAAGTGCTCTGAAACTTGTGGTGTTGACCTCAGAAAACACAATGGACCAACACCAGCAGATGACTGTGGTACCCCAAATTATCACTGACTGTGGAAACTTTACACTGGACCTCAAGCAACATGGATTCTATGCCTCTCCTCTCTTCCTACAGACTCTGGGACCTTGATATCTGAAGGAAATGCAAAATTGACTTTCATCAGAGAACATAACTTTGGACCACTCAGAAGCAGTCCAGTTCTTTTTGTCTTTAGCCCACTTCTGATGCTGTCTCTTGCTCAAGTGTGGCTTGACACAAGGAATGTGACAGCTGAAACCCATGTCTTGTATATGTCTGTGAGTAATGGTTCTTGAAGCACTGCCTCCAGCTGCACTCCACTCTTTGTGAATCTCCCCCACATTTTTGAATGGGTTTTGTTTCACAATCCTCTCCAGGTTGTGGTTATTCCAATTTCTTGTGCAATGTTTTCTACCACATCTTTTCCTTCCCTTCGCCTCTCTGCTAATGTGCTTGGACACAGAGCTTTATGAACAGCCAGCCTCCTTAGCAATAACCTTTTGAAGATGGCCCACCTTGTGCATGGTGTCAATTGGCGTCTTTTGGACAACTGTCAAGTCAGTAGTGTTCCCCATGATTGTGAAGCTTAGAGGACTAGACTGAGAGATCATTTAAAGGCCTTTGCAGGTGTTTTGATTTAATTACCTGATTAGAGGTAAAATTAAAAGAAACAAACATTTGTATATAAATATATCAGTCTGTGTGTTATGAATGGATATAATATACAAGGTGCACTTTTTGAATGGAATTACTGAAATAAATCAACTTTTTGTTATATTCAAATTTTATGACCAGCACCTGTATAAACAGATACACAATATATGTAACATACATATGGCAATATGCACATACAGAATAAACACATAACTTTTGGCAGCGTATGTAATATTTAAAAAATAACAGGAAAGTGTAGGGTGAGGACTACGATATTTAGCAGCAGTTGAATATTGTTATGCTCAAATTTGTACTGTTAGCCATTTATTTATTTAGAAGGACAGTTTTAGTCTGGATGCACCTATAGCACCTGCCAGAAATATAAATATGCATCCATTTCTGAAATTTAAGGGGACTGATTAGGGCCTAGTAATGAAATATTATTATGAAATAGTGGTGTATTTTAAACAGGTTATGTAAACAGGTCAATATAATTTACACTGATATTTGAGGAGCAAAGATAGGAAGACAGTATCCAGTTTGTCAACCAATTTGTAGAAAAAATATTGGTGTTTAAAAACAAATGTCAATAAATGACTTTAGGAAATAATGTATATGCATAAAGGGCAAGGTCACTAATGTTATCAATAGCTGAAATAGCATGGGCATTACATTCCTTTGTCAGGCACTACTATACATTGTTTTATTCACAAATGCCATATAAAACTAATACACAAGACAAAAGACTTTCAAACAAGGCTAAGGTAACTTGGTTGAACACACTTCTGTAAATTGCTCTGGATAGAGTCTGTTAAAATCCAAAAACTTGTGGTAAACATGTTCAAAATGCTGTTGGTTGCAGTGAAATAAAAGTACAAGTAAGAATAAGATTAGGCATGTTTCTAATTGCATTTTCCATACTGCCCTAAAAAAAATCTTTCCTCCCATCCAATGCCAGATATAACCAAAAAAGGCTCGATTGCAAAATATCTAGCAACCAAGAAAGAGCAATCATGACTAAGATAGAGACTCATTAAAAATAAGACCTTTAATTACAAGCACCAACTGTGCTCTCCGACTCATATGGAAATTTCAATTATGATTATAATAAACTCAAACACTGTTCATCCTGTATACTTAGTAAAAACAAAGGTTAAACCATGTGTTAAGACCATGTGTATAAATTACATTTAGATGCACACTGTAATCAGACCTGTAATCAGAGCATACCTGTGATCCCCCTTCATCCAGAATTATTTGAACTGTGGTTTTTACAACAGATGTTGTGGTCTTTCCAAAAAACTTCTGAAAAAATAAACTTTATCAATAAAGGTAAGATTTATTCCTCCCAAAAAAGCTTACAAAACAGCTCATATTTTATTTACTGACAGAAGCTTGACACATATCCCTACCACCTGCTTAGAAACTCTTGTGATAGTTTAATATTTTGTTCATTATTATTAATCAAAATGGCTCATAAAAATAATTACTCAAGCCCCAAACAATCTTATTTTAATTCAAGTAATTTGATTTAAAGCAGCTACACTTCCCATTAAGTATACCACACACGCATTATCGCAGTATTTTATTTAAATTAATTTCTTAGATTTACATTGTTCTGCTTTAATTAAAAGTCAACTCACTTTATTTTTAGCCTCGCCATAGATTTTCTTGGTGGCCTCAAGAATATCTAATGAGGAACTGAAGTGGATGATGAGTCTGCAGCCTTCAATATTGGTCAGGCACACAGGTTCGATCAGAATTAGCTGCAGAACCTTCACATCTTTTTCCTCTAAAGGTAAGAACATGGCAACACTCATTTATTTATAACATTCATGACCATAGCCTTCAAATTCCATTTACAACTCACTTGACATTCTTGTAGACATGCTGCCAAACAAACAACATTCAAACACTTAATCACACTGAGGTCTAAAAACCTACTCTACTCTCGTTCAGTTTAAATACAAATGTATTTAACTAGTGTCACAGGCTTACTCCTGCTTGATCAAGACATTAAACCGGGGATGTAACAATTCACAAGAAGGCAGTTATCATGTAAACTTGGAAGGAGCACAGACAAATCCTTGTTTTATGTATGTGATGGTACTTTAAATGAATGAGATAATCCCAAATACAGCACTGTATTTTAAAAGAAATGATAAAAGGAAAAGTCATAAACTGCCTTCAATTTAATTTTGTGAAAAAATAAAGAATATAATTTTATTATAAACCCAGTACAGGTATTGAAAATTGCATCGGATGGCTAGATTTTATTGTTACATCCCTATATGAAACTGGTGGTGTAGAGATAAATCATAAAGGGAAACAACTTCACAGCCTTCACAATCTTTTACTTCTGGTACCTTGCACTGTGTAACTGTGGATTTCATTTTCTGCTATGCATAAAGTGTCCCACTGGCCCTCCTGCTGTAAAATGAGCATTAAAAAGAACAACTTTAGATTAAAGGCCAAAACCCTGTTTCATCTAAAAATGCAATAACCGTGAAAGTTAAACAGCAAATACCTGGTCATCAGCTAAACAGAAGTAGAAAGAGATGCTCTGGCTTTCCAGGTTAAAGTCAACCCAAAACTCATGAAGATTCTCATCCACAGGCATAAGTAACTGTAATCAAAGCACCTATACTTTTAAAATGTGTATTATACTATAATTTATTCATCTTCAGTTACTGCTGCATGTGCAGCATTGGAACAAAAAAAGAACTCCAATTCGATTACAAAACAGTGAACATTTTATAGTTTATTTTCTCTCAGCCCGAGGTAATTTAAAATATCCAATCCACCTTGAACCATGTATTTGATGGGGAAGACAATGCAAGATAAATACTGGAAACTGTTTGAATATGGCTTAACATTTTACTTACAGCATGCTTGTCCAAAAATATCTCGAGACAGGGATATGAGTACACACTGAAAGACAGAAATCATTACAGTATAATAATACCACTGTTAAAGGATGAACAAAAACTAAATGACAAAACAAAAAGTACCTCCGTTTATCGCCTTGTAATCCATTGAGAAGATTTAAAAATTTTCGACAATCCTATGAAAAAATGTATTATGTAAGTGAATGACATTACTGTATATATTAACCTTTTATTCCATTTCCATCGACCAATTTATCCTGATGAGTCATGGTGGGTCCAGTTTCATTAAGGTAATTTTATGGGCACCATGTAAGGCAGTTTTTTGGCTACAATTTCTACGTCTATGTCTGTAGAAGCCTAGCTGGGTTAGAATTAGTCCACCTGAGCACCACATACTAAACCTTAACTTACTTAACATACAATGTGAGATTGTAATTTGTTTAGATTATAAATTGCCATTAGTCGCTTTTTGTACTTTAAATGTATTTGAGCACAGACTCTTACTGCTAGAATTGATTAAATAATACATTTAACAGCTATTATAAATACCCTATAGATGTAGAGCCACTCAAAAAGATGTCAAGGTTCTCTTGCCCATTTCATCCTATATATGTTATTATCTCAGATCCTACTTAACAAATAACAAAGACTGCTTTAAATGACATATATTCACAAACAAAATTACATTAACAATGTTTTTTTGGCTGCTGCCATTAAATGTTGCCTTTCACCAAGCTCAAGGGCACTGTACAGTAAGAGAAACAAACAAAACAAAAGTGAGTGGACATAGGTTAGACATACACAAGTGCTGTGTGAAGGGATATGTCTAAGAGAGTTCCAGAGAGCTGGGGCAGCAATGCTAAAAGATCTGCCATCCTTAATGGATAGCCTAAACTGAGCAGCAAGCAGATTAGCATCAAACGACCTCAGACTGTGTGAGGGCGAGTGATGTGTGATGAGTTTAGTGAGATAAGCAGGGCAAGACCATGAATTGCTTTGAAGGTGAGGACCAGTATTTTATATTTAATGTGCATGAAAATTGGAAGACTGTTAAGCTTTTTTTTTTTAAGGAAAGGGGTGATGTGGTCAAATGTTTGGGTTAATGTCAAGACGCAAGCAGCAGCATTTATTGCATTGCAGAGGACGAAGGGTTTTGGCAGGAAGTCATTGTAGAAGGGAATTGCAATAGTATGACTTTTTTGAAACCTTAGAAAGGATTAGAGATTAGTCTTAAGTTATTTATCACGGATCTGTCCAGACCAGGTTTCTTTAGAATGGGAGTGACAGCTGCAGTTTTAAGATGAGAAGAAACAGAACCAGAAGACAGCAAAGGATTGATAAGATTACAGGAGTGGCTAAGATCAAGCCACAGGATTTCAGAAAATGATTAGGGGAGGGGTCAAGAAAATGACAAAGAACGAGGACAAGAGGGTGAAGTGACAGTACACAGACTAGGATTAGAAGAGTTAGATAAAGACATAAATATTTGAGATCTTGACCTTCAAAAATGCTAAGAAGGAATTAAAAAGCTCCAGAGAAGTGGGAAAAATGTCAGATGGGAGATGAGCTAGCCTCTTGACAGTCATTAATAAGTGAGAGGGATTATGTCCTGCTGGCTTGAATTGATTCATGAGGTAAGTGGTTGGAGTGTGTCTAGGTGCACAGAAAGAGTAATATAATGCACAGATAACATGTTTTTGTTGCTTTTAATAAACAAAGCTCCAGAGAAAACCAGGGAATACAACCCTCCCTATATATATTGTACTACAATGCACTGGTTTATGCATCCTAGTGACTTGGTACCTTAAGGACAATGTCTCAATCTATGCACAGTTATTTTTGTGCTTTAAAAGCCACACAACTTTCAAAATTGCTTGGCGTTTATAGTAAAAAAGACATCTTTGCATCTTACAGTCTCAAACTCTGAATCCTTGATTTGGCTGAAGGCAGTAGCTACGAATTCCATCCTGAACCAGCGGTCAGCCTTCTCCCTACGTTGGGCACATGGAGTCATCCTACACAACGCCTCCATCAATGCCACCTGTAGATCATAATCTACACAACACCAAAGTCTCACATGAAAATAGTTTTTTTCCGATTTATCTTTTTAAAATTCATTAAAAAGTGCTGCTGATTCAAAGTACAACTGTTTGAAAAACGTTTAAATCATCAACAGTTTACACTTGTGCATATGCATTAATGTTTACTGACCGCCTCCTTTGAGAATTCTACAAGCCAAATCATCCCTGTACGGGGAGGAGAATAAAAACAAAATTTTAAAACATATTTATGGCAATTTGCTGATAGATTTTTCTAATGGTGTTTTGTTTAACACTCATATACATCACACTTGATGCCTCCTGTGATGACAAGAGCTTCTTCTCTTTCTTTAATTCTGTCGGGATCTTTCCCAGAATTAGATTCAGTTTCCTTACTGCCTGTTATTTAGGAGGAAAAACATTTTTATTTAGTCAGATTAACAAGAAACAGGACATGAGTGAGAGACAAAATGTTGGCAACATATTTTTTTAAATAATAATATGTACATTATTAATTGACTAGAGATATGAGAATTATGAACCACATTTACAGAAATAGCAACACTTTTTAAAAAATGCAACAAAACTGAACATAAATATAAAGAAATTTTGATGACTGCAGCAAAAACACTCGAACAGATGTGTTTACCACTGGCTCAACTATGTTGCAGGTCAAAATCTTTTGTGTCACAACCTTTCTGGAATGTGGTTTGTATTTTATTTATAAATTGTATAACAAACCTCTTTTTGGATCATAATGTTAACTTGGGCATCAGACGCCAGTTTGCCAATAGGATAAAGCAGAGATTCTGTTACTTGATAAGTACCTGAAAATTCAACCACAATGCAATTTTTCACATTTATACTTTAAGTTTACTCAGTGAAACTAAATAAGGACTTACCATCTTTGCAGCTTTTGTACACAACCTTGTGGTATACATAATTGAAAGGAAAAGCACAGACAGTTAATGTGACAGTTAGTGTAACAATTCTGAAAACAATTTCACACCTCAAACAATTCTGATAGCCAGTAAATAATGAGATTACAACATAATCATAACAATAATAAGGATCACAGGACAGGACTAATATTTTTCCATTCAAAGCAGGACACATGGATTATTTATTTCATTCAAGCAAAATTAAGTGTGAACTGTGGATGCTGCCAGGCATTGGCAAGTCTACTGCCAAAGTTATTTATGAGGTTACCCTTGAAAATAAGATTGGTGTGTCTTCCCGATTTTTATTATTATTTCCTGGAAAGGATATATTAAGAGTGGGGTGTTTTCAAATCAACACCCTATATATTCAGCTCAGCACCTTCATGACTTACCATCAATGCGTCAAAAAAGTCTTCAGCTAGGTTTACTAGCTCCTCGTTTCTATGCGGACCTGCCTCAATCCATAATCTTCTGGCTTTCTCAAACCACTGCACCATGTACACATAAACACTATATCTTTGAGTCTGAACACAGAACACGACAAATAGCAAGAAAACTATCCCTTATACTCATCTTTTTGACAAGTGCTTGTGGCACCATCTGTGAAATGCCCTCTCCACCAGGAAACACCAGAGTATCCCCTAATTTGTGAAGGAGGGTCAACACCACAGAAGCACGATTCACATTCTGCTCATCCAGTTCCTATGTGTAAGCACATTATAATTGGTACTATTTTGTACTAATTTCATTATCATTAATAAATACTGAACAGCAAATGACCTACCCTGTTCATTAATTTGTCCAGTTTTAAGATGAACTGTTTGGAGCATTTTAGATTTGCCCCATCTTTGGTTTCATCAAGTAAAAATGCCTCCAGGAAATTAAAGTTTCTCTGCTTTAATGCTTGGTCCAGAATTTTGTCCACCTGAGTGCACAAATTTCTTTTTTAAATCCTGCGTATCCCCCAAAACATAATATTTTTGTGTTACGTGTATATTATATGTGTTACAGCCATTTACAGGAGAAATATTCAACTCCAACTGCAAATTAATTTTATACTCATGGTAAAAAAAACGATGTGTGCAGAAATACATTTCATACAGAGGTGCATTATTTTAATTTCCCCTTATTCATTAGGAATGTAACAATGCATCACAAAACAGTTAAAAATTGATTCACGTGTCATGATATTATTAACCTACACTAGATAAACAGTAATGTGATTACTCAAGTATATGAAAAGCAAATATTCTCACCTGATTGTCCTGAAAAGGTGCCATAACTCCTGAAGATTGTACCTAGTGGCATAATTTATGGTTAGCATATGCATGTAGTTGGTATTTGTGTAATATAATTTGTTATGAAAATACCCTTCATTGCATTCTCTTGCAGTATAAACGTGACGTATTTATTTCCATTTTTTATTTATAAAAAGTATTTAATCAATAATTTTAATAATTAGTAATTATTAGGATAAAGGGAAAGACAATTAATTAGTAATAATTACTCAATTTTGTCAATTCTGTGCCATTTTTTACTTTTAACATCTCATTTTAAGCTTTTTAGACACTTTAGGAAACTTTAGGGGCTAGAGGGGATATACACTCATCCAAAAATGTTTTTGCTGTTCACAAGGAACCATCTGCTATAGAAGCACTTCTGTAAGTCGCTGTGGATAAGAGCATTTGCTAAATGTTGAAAATGTAAATGCATTAAAATTGTACAATGATGGATTAAGATTTTGTATAAGTTACCAATGGCTGCCGTTCGTACTAACAATAATTTGTCCTCTTATTTTGAACTTAAT
>JAYDZF010000018.1:9732568-9748724 GCA_034509105.1 Microcambeva barbata | reverse complement strand
ATATTCATTGCTGAAATCTACATCTTTCAGACTTGAATTAGAAATTCGTTTTTGCTTCAATAGCCACTTATCTCCACCAAATACTAATTTACTGCTGTCAAGGCAAAATTTGGGAGTACATTTTTGGCTTTTAGCAGTCACCTTCATCCCAAGTAGCATACATTACATTAAAACACATAATGATTAAAACCCTTGTTCAAGGGTCCTGCAGCAGCAACCAGACAGTGATGGGGCCTTAACTAGCAACCTTCTGGTAACTAGTTGGTCTGGAGGCCATAGGCCATGGCTACCTGGTATTCTCTTTTTACATGTTTGAGAACCACCCTCTGCTGTGCTTATTTATACTACCTGGTGATGGAGGGAGAACTAGTGTTTAGAGATTAGTTCATGCATTCTTTGATTGTTAAAGTTGTCAAGAAATGTCACATAAAACAAGACAAAAAGAAGCAAACAAAAGTTTTATTTGGTTTAAATTGTTTATACTAAAAAAAAATTATTTTACAGCCTAAAGTGTTAAAGTGTTCAATAAATGTGTCTAAATAGTTCTTGGTACTAAATCATTAGTAAATCGTATCCAAACTGGATAGGTCACAGCAATGGCAAAAATACACTTGGTTAATTTGCAACAAAGCAAATAATGATTGCGTTGAAAATCTGTACACCTTCAACAACACTCAAAATTTAATGTATATTATTTTCTGGACAAGTAGGGTAAGATTTAAATACATAATTCAGTGTAATTTAACCAGCAGTATCATTCTTAATTACCAATAGGAAAAGTATTGAAATAATTTGATACTGTGTTTACAAAACTAGTGTTACAAAACTAAAATTTTATAAGCTTTCCACACCAAACTAAACAGTTTTATAGGCACTTTTGTTATTGACTGGAATTAGATATTATAAAATATAATACGTGAATCTCTGTTTGGTGTAATAATCGCAACAAACATGCGAAAGGTTCATAACACTTTTCCTAATTACAATGTTACATATTTTATGGCTTTATAGTCATTAAGCACATTTTATAGTACAAATACAAAGATATAGTAAAGAAAGCTGTGGAATAAAGTGCGATAAAACATATTACATTACATTACACGGCATTTAGCAGACGCTTTTATCCAAAGCGACTTACAATTACCTTATTCTAATTGCTTAATATTGCATATTTAGTTTCAATAATTTCATATTTTTAACAAAACATTCAATTACACACAAATCATACATTTTTAAAGCATCCATATTACAAATTATTTTGTATAACCAGTGAAGCTTTTAAAAAAGCCAGTTCAGCTAATCCAGATGAAACCTGAAACAGTGATGAATCCTTACAAGTAACCAGCTGGGCAACCTTTCATAAATTGGCACAGTATATAAAAAGCAAAAAACTAGGTTTTACAAAATGTGTTCTACCTAGGTTCCTTTTATACAGTGCAACCGGAAAGTATTCACAGCGCTTCACTTTTCCCATGTTTTGTTAATGGATTACATAATCCCCTCAAAATACTACACTCAATACCCCTTAATAACAAAGAGTAAGTGACAACAAATGTTCTGATTTATTGAAAATTTATTAAAAATAAACATATAACAATAACATTTGCCATGACACTCAAAACTGAGCTCAAGTGCATCCTGTTTCTACTGATCTTGCCAAAGTTATTTTGGCAAATTGGAGTCCACCTGTCTTAAATCCAGTTGATTGGACATGATTTGGAAGGGCACACACCTGTCTATATAAAGTCTCATAATTGACAATACATGTCAGAGCACAAACCAAGCCATGAAGTCCAAGGAATTGTCTGTAGACCTTCAAAGATTGTATTAAGGCACAGCCACTCACCAGTAAAAAGCAAAAGACAGCCGCTTGGAGTTTGCAAAAAAGGCACCTAAAGAAATCTCAGACCATGAGAAACAAAATTTTCTGGTCATGTGTGGAGGAAGCCTGGTACCGCTCACCACCTGGCCCATACCATCCCTACAGAGAAGTATTTGGGGTTGTTTTTGGCAGCAGGAAATGGGAAACTAGTCAAAAGTTCAAAAGATGAATGCAGCAAGTCAAAAGAAAGATGAATGAAGCAGTCTACAGACAATTCCTTATACTTCATTGAAGAAAACCTGCTCCAGAATGCTCTGGACCTCATACAAGGGTGAAGGTTCACCTTCCAATAGGACAACAACCCCAAACACACGGCCGAAGGAGTACAAAGGAGTAGTCCTTAGGACACCTCTGTGAATGTTCTTGAGATACCCAGCCAGATCCCAGACTTGAATCCTATTGAACATACAGTATCTGGAGAGATCTGTAAAAGGCTGTGTACTGATGCTCCCATCCAACCTGATAACGCTTGCAAGGTTCTGCAAAAAGCTAACCTAAATAGGCATGCCAAGCTTGTAGCATCACACTGAAAAGACACAAGGGTGTAATTGCTGCCAAAGGTGCTTCAACAATGTATTGAGCAAACTCTGTGAATACTTGTGTGCATGTGATTTTTGCAAAATTCCAACTCATTTTGGAATAAAGGTATAAGATAGCACTGTGAATACTTTCCGGATGCATGGTAGTATATTTAATTACTATACATGCTTGCAGTATAGTATCCTAATTAGCTGGTACAATGAATAAACTTGAAAAATAGACTGTGCTGTTTATTTTCACATTCCTGAGCCTCGATTAATTTAAGAAATTCACCATATTTAATAATAATAGTTCCTTAAAAATACTATAAATACATTCAGTGAGTTAAAAGTTTATGTCAGTCATTTTTAGGGATGTAACAACATACTCTACAATACTGAGTTCATGATATATTTTTTTAGAAAAAAAATAAAACTGATGATCTCAGCTGTCTAACTGAGACCAACTAATTAAACGATTGAGATCAGGTGTGCTCTGATCTGATTGGACTAAAATCCAGCAGCCACACTTGTTCTTTGAAGTTGGTCTCAGTTAGACAGCTGATCATGTGACTTTCTGGGTCGGTTGGAACAAAGACCAGCAGCCACACGGCCCTTGATGGATCCAGTTTGACACCCCTGCATTATAGGTATTAAGTGTAGATAATGAATAAATTCATATGTATCATTTCAGCTGCTTCCATTGGGAGTCAACACAGCATAGTAAGTTGTCTTACTGTAGTAGTAAGAGCACTAAAATAAAGAATATTTATATGTTTTCCTGTGCAGCATGCTGCTGGTTTAAATAAAATGTATCATGCTGTCCTCACATTCCTTGGGAACAGGAATGTTATAGCTCTGACAAACCAGCTTGTAATTCTGCCCTTCATTGTTGTCCCAAAACTGTGTACCAAGCACTTTATAACAAATAGCAAACTCCAGCACTGCACCAGGGTGAAGAATAAATGGCGGAACTGGAAGATGGAAGCGGAAGCTGTCACAGCTGCATTCATTGGGAAGGCCTTCTAAGTTTTTATTAGCAATCCAGTAGGCCTTATTCTCAGAGCAGTTTTTCCAGTTTGTGAAAGAGTAGCGAACACTGACATCTTTTTCAAAGGTCAAGTTAAGTACTTGGACTATCCCAATAATTCCTGGCTCATAGCACAAAACACGTTCCAAGCACACTTTCTGGCAGGACAGACGTGCCAAGAAGTTTAAACAGTCACCAGGTTGCTCAGGAAACACAGGTTTTAAATAGGGGAGTGATATCTCCAAGTTCTTGCTGCCTGCAAGTTCTGCATTCATTAAGATTCTGAACAAAACATGTTCTGGCACGAAAGGATCTTCTCCACTTTTAAAGACCTTGACATTTTCAAGGTTCATTCCCAGTGAGTCTACAAACCGGACGCCAATTCTGCGACTGAGCTTCCTCCTTTCTGAAGGGGATGGTAGAGACTGAGAACGTCTCTGGATGATGGGCTTGGGAGGGGGTTCACAGGAGAAACTGCGACCAGTCTCCCTTGGTTGTATTGGTTTGGGACTAGGTGGATGAATTTTGACAGACCTTCTACTTTCCTCATGTTTTACCCAGGCTCTGTCTATGAAGTTTAGAGGTGAAGGTAGCTTTGAGACATCTGACACCCCAACAAAAAATAGCTCATCATCTGGCTCTTGTGGTTCTGGATTTTCCTGGCTGTGTCCCATAGACCAGGCCATGTTTAAAGAAAAACAGAGCGTCTCTGTACCTTTGTGGAAACAAAATTTAAACACTTTAGTTGTTTAGCTATTGGTTTACAGTCATAAAATAATGATGGTGAAGAATTACTATATCAGTGTGCAATTGCCCGAATCATGATTTTACTTATTTTGGCATTTATATAAGGTGTACAATACTGTACACTTTCATACTTCTAGGTTACCCTATTTAACTGATTGTCAGGGCATGGTTGGTGGAGCAATGTAACTACCAGGGCAAAAACACTTGCTATTGCTAAACCAATCTTATACTAACAACCTTAAAGTAAGCTAAAAGCATAGTTAGGCAAGTAGTCCACTTTTCTACTACAGTCCCCAATCATATTCAAGTATTACAACAGAACAGTTGTTATTAGTTATATAGTACTTAAATATTAAAAACAAAGATGTGTCACTTTATAACAATGTACACTTAAAACATTTTTAAGTTTATGTGTAATGTTTTTACTCATTTTATATTTTATTTTTTTATTGTTTATTATTAATATATTATTTTTGTTACTAATGTGGCCGAGCAGTCATAAAAGCAATTCACTGCCAGCTGAACTATGTCTCATATTGAACTATGCCGGTTGAACTATGTACTGTTTTTTTATCACGGGTATGTTTGCTAGGTTAGGCTTCTTTTATCAATAAAGAACAGATACATGTTTACATTAACTTTGAAATGTTTATATTTTGATGTAACACTACAAACATGTTGATTAATGATTAAGTACTGACCAGTGATGGTCAGCCAACAGAATTTGACAAAACTTGCATCCATAGTTTGCACTACTGGGCACAATTGGACTTTTGCAGTTGCTTGATGTTCAATTACATCTTATTATCAACTAAGCAAGGTGATCAAACTGGTTTATAGATCAAACTGGTTTATAACTATGCATTTATCACTAAAAATGCTATGAACGTGTCACATTACTATGATTCTACATCTGACAGCTGTGGCATGCAGCTCATATAAGCTGTGGATTTTATTTATTTTATTAGGATTTTAACATCATGTTTTACACATTTGGTTACACTCATGCCACATACACAGTTATTCATTACTCAAGGTTAATCTTTTCCCAAATTTATATTAAACACAGTTGAGGACATTTTTTTTCTCTCCAGTTAACCTGTCTCCATGTTTTGGACTGTGGGAGAAAACCAGAGCACCCGGAGTAAACCCACGCAGACACGGGGAGAACATGCAAACTCTGCACAGACAGGACCCGGACCACCCCACCTGGGACCTTCTTGCTGTGAGGTGACAACAATACCTACTAAGCCACCATACCTGCCATATAAGGTGTAAATGGCACTCAACTCATCATAGATCATGTACACCCATGCATGTTTTCTTGCAACATGAGATCTGCAAGCCACACAATGTGTGTGGTCACATGGCTTGAAATGACCAAGACTTCAAAGTACAACTCTGGTCCCCTAAATCCCAAGACTTTAAACTATATGAGCACGTATGGCTGCAGAATAACTGTGACAAGCCACCAGGACCATGGCAGTTATTGAAATAGCTGGTGGTCTAAAGAAGGGTATTACTTTTTACAATGTATATCTACATCAACCTTTGCTACTAATGTTAATGTATGCTGTGGACTGAGGATGTTCCTCCATGTTTTTAGAAGTATCCCTATGTGTTTCTTTGTTATAGTAATTACTGTAATTAATTTGCAATCACTAATATTACTCACCTGTTTGCAATTTGCAGGTGTCATTTGGTAATTCCTAAAGCATATTATCAATTAGTTAATGTGACATTCGTACATGTTTAAACGTTGCAATATAATTAAGTCACAGTTTAGCATGCATACATCAGAACTACGTGTTTACAACCTAGCTGTGGGGTAAGAAAATGACAAGCCACTTAGAACTAATTTATGTCGTGCAAAATATGTATGCACAACACTTTTAATGGTATAGCCTATATATCCTTACATGCCAACTATTTTACGCTCAACTGTGCTTCGTTAATTGCGTCTTGCTGTATTCAAAAAGGAGCAATTATTACGATGACTCTCACCATTAGAATCCGCTGTGATATGGCACTTGATGGAGAGGAAGATCTTCCTGCGTGCTCATGTTACCGTAGTTACCACATCATGCGTTAAAATATGTATAGGTCGAGAAGTACAGCCTATACTGCAACCTCAAAAAGACCACGCAAACTACGCAAAGCCAGTACAAGTGTTTAGACATGTACACACAGGGAGGCGTGACGGCTAAAGCGCTGCTTTCTGGGTAATGTAGTTTGTTGTATAAAACACTACGTAGCATTTCTAACTCTTTCTGCAAACATAGTAAATGTTCATAGAATAACATTTAGGTAAATAAATTATAAAAATAGCTGTATAAACAGCCAACAAGTGCTGTGAGGACAAAAAGCATAAATCCTTTGGCTTGTATTCAAAACGAACATCATTTTCCGTCATGCAAAGCGTTCACGCAGCTCCGGACGTTGATGCAGCAGGTAAACAAGCCTGATCCAAAACACTTGGAACGGGCTTGAATCTCAGCCGACTATGTCGCTTTATTTATAGTATACTACACACGAACAAAGCGATTTAAAGAAATAGACACAAACTGATATTTTTGTTTAAGATTGCAGTTTTGCTAGGTGAAGAAATGATCATATCGTTGAGCGATGGAGCGATTTATTTGGGAAGAAAGATTTGAATTCTCGAAATGGCACTTATGTTTTCCCAAAAATAGCAGGTGAGGCAAACTGGATTTGCCACTGGCAATGGGACCCATTCTGCAAGAAAGAACAGAATCGACAATCCTGAAGAAGGTGCAAGTCAAAGAAAAGGTTAAAGTGAAAGACGCAGAAAATACTACCGTCGTTACCAGGTAAATAATTTCATTTTTACTGGAAAATCGATTGGAAAATAATAGTCCTTACTATTAACGCCTTCGTGTGCATATATGGCATACACACGTATACGCATAAACTAAAATTATGTAATTATACACCCCCAAAATTATAAATACGGTAAGCCTTATAACATTTCTTTTTTTTTTTTATAAACATGTTTTTATATTGGGCATTTAAGCCCTCTAGAATGTTAGGTGGTGCATGAAATTAAGGGCAGCACATGGGATGAGTGGCTATACACTGGTAAATTAAAACATTAAGACCACCTATTCCTTATATGCTGTAAAACAACTTTTAGTCACTGAAACAGTCTGGTACAGTGAAGCATTGACTTATGAATGTAATTGGTTCTGAAGGGCTGTTCCCAAGTCTAATCTTTTGTGTTATGGATGTAAATGTAAACAGAATTAATCCATGCCAGACCTCCCAAACCCTTTCTTGTCTTTTGCTTATATGATAGAATATACATTACTGTAACAAACAAAACCAAGCAACAACACACATTAGTACTGAACTTAAAACTTAGAATACTCTTTTAATCAATGTGCATTGAAATTTGTCATCGGCATTTTAACCCTCTCCGTGCAGTGAAATACATATACACACTAGTGAACACTAGGGGCAGTCTCTATCTTATATTTCTTTCTCTTGTCTTTTGATGTTGAATTTTCTAAAATATAAAGAAAACATAAAAAAAACCCCAACGAATCTAATGTTCTAATGCTCACTGTAAATATGGGGTGTGATGTCTCACTTTCGTATTGCCTCAATCCCAACATAGAGAGCTATTATGCCATTCAAACCAATGCAGGTTAACAGGTTATATAACCTCTCCCTCTGTATACCAAAAAGGCAGATTTTACCAAAAGGCAAATAAATATGTACATATTTATACAAATTAAATTATTCAACAATAATTTGTTCCCTTTTGAAAATAACTTTAGTCACTCTGACTATTTCTTTGTGATATATTTCATTTATCCTTTCAGCAACAATAAAACAGTAACCAAAGTCACACAGAACCAGAAACCTCAGAAGAAAAGCAGCTCATTGCAAAAGAATGGCATTCCAGTGCAGGACATCCAACCTTCACTCAGGCCTAAATGTGTGAGTTGTTTTTTTATTTTATTTTATTATTTGTTTTTTTTTACTTATTTTTCAAACCTTCACAAACTCAATGTCTACACAGGGCCAAAACAGACAAAAGCCTGTCAGGAGTCCTAAAGCAAGTGCACCAACAATGCTCAGGTAAGCGTGTCTCATTAAAAACCCTTAGCTTTACTGTATGCCTTTAAACAAACCTCATATGTGCTCTGTATTTCTAAAGTGCACAGTTTAAAGCTGACACAAGGCATCCCAAACCACTAAGCCACGAAGAGGAACGTCAGAAAGTTCAGCCTCAGTCCTCTTTGTGCACCCAGCAAAGCTATGCAATGCGAGAAAAGAGCCGACGTCCTTTATCTCTTCCACTGTCTCCTCATCAGTTTTCTTTTCCCAAGCATGTCCCAGATTTCGAGGCCCTGCATCTGGAGCACAGAGAAGATGACACAGACAGTGCCAGTGACCTGTCGGACTCTGAACGTCTCCCTGTTCTGCCTTCTCCCTGCACGCCTCCTCAGCTCAACCTCAGAGCAGAAGTCATCAACACTATGGACCTACATCCACACATTCCAGGCCCCCGGACAGCCAAGAGAGGGAGTGATAGCTACAGCTACCCTGACTTCCTGCCTCCACCTTTTAACACATGGAGCCTAAGGCAACTTGCCGTCTTCTTGAACACAGATGGCAAACGTGCACCACGTCCCAAACCTGTGGGCCAGCTCGAGAATTACCTGGAACGCCTTCTGCAACTTGAGTGGCACCAGATCCAGACCATTCAGGTAGAGAATGGCCGGGGTAATGGGGGCAACGTTTGTCCTAGAGGGCGTGCCCTTTATGGTCCACAGGTTGCTGGCTTTTCCCGGCCTCACACAGCCCCACCTACACGCCTCAGCTCCCCAAAAAGTGTGCGCCAGAATCAACCCTTTACTCTGCTTTCATCTGTGGGCAGCCCTTCATCATGCCGAGTCTCTCACTGTCTTTACAGCCAAGTCCGTTACCCAATGTGCAACGGATGCTCTTCATATGCCTATCAGCGCCATTCCCGCCTCAGCCCATTGCTAGAACGTAAAGCACCACCCAGCACTGCCCAAAAAAGAAGCAGCAGTGAAACTCGGGCTAAAACGAATCATCTGGTCAGCCCGGGAATCCAACAAAAACATACACAGTCAGCTGGAAATAGGTGTAAAGTTTCTCAGGATCAGAGTGGCAAGAGTAAAGATCAGGCTCCAACACGGAAAGTTTACAGTGAAGGAACAGCTAAAATAGAGAGGCAAAAAAATATACCAACGGGTAGAAGTGCAGTCGATAAACACAAGGTTGCCAGTTACAAACGAGAAGGCAGTGGTCTACAGAAAAAGGAAAACAAAGAAAAGCAATGGACACAGACTGGGAACAGTGGCTCAAGGGCTGGAGGTAAAACAATTGTTGTAGAAAGTAATAAAGGAAAACAAACACACACAAAAGCTAAAAATGACCAGCTGACTAAGTAATAACTTTAGAATAATGTATTGTTCATTATAGCTTATTTTACAACATGAACCTGTATATGTGCCAAATGTTTATCTACAAACAATGACTTTGGCAGGCTTATTTAAGCTATAAGATATCTGATTAAACAAAGAGTCTTTGGTATAATGCTGTCGGGTCTCATTATTGGTATTATCCAGACTATTGAATGTCCCGGCACGGACAGCCGCAGAAAATGGCAGCTCCATTTCAAAGGTGTTGGAAACGATTAGTGGATTTTCAAGGATTATCATAATGCAAGTGTCATTACTTCAGCTGGCTTGAGCACGTTCAACAGATTTTGATTTCTTGGACTGCAGAGTACTACCTTGGTCCCTTAATTATCCACACTTGAACCTAATTGAGCATCCGGGGGACCATGTCTAAAGAATCATGTCACTGTATGAATCTTCCCTCACATGTTCTCCAGCAGCTTTGAGATGCATTTCTGTCAGCATGGAGTCACTCCTAGCTCACCTAGCTGCTGTCCGTGCTGAATATTAGCTGGAGGGCATAATGTGACTCAGCAGTGTATCATGGCACTGTAACCTTTTGCAGCATTGTAAATGCATTTTGCAAATGGCCTATGTAACACTGATGCAATTTAAGCCTTAATAACTAAGGAAGTCTGCTTGCTAATGCTCGCATAATGAAGGTAGTCATGAGTTATGTAGACTTTGTTTATTTTCACTCTTTGAGTAAGCCTCAAAGTAATCTATTAATTTTGTGAAGTCCCTGACTAAATACTATTGTTGTTTACCTGCCAACATATTCAATGAGGTGTAGAAAGGAAAGATAATTGTGGAAGGTTTATTTCTTACTGTTGTTACACTGCCTGCTTTCAGGTTGTACTTGTGATTGATGGATCATTTCATACTGTAGCATGTACATTTGAAGGCATTAAGCTTTATTTATTATTGTATTTATTTATATTGTATGGCATTGTTTTTATATATAAATTTAGGTCCTTTGGCTTACATAGGCTGAGAAGTGAATGGGATTGATCTGACCATACATTCCATCTTTACTCCACTGTCCATTTCTGTTCCCAGTATGCACACAGTAAGCACTTAGAACGAGCTACCATGGTTAGCACCTTGACTTGCACTTTTACTATGCTGCCTCATACAATAGTTTAATGAACAGTGTGCTACGACATGCTTGCAAGTCTTGTCATCACATCTCAGTAAGACTAGGCACAAGATAAGCAAAACTCTTGGGACAGGGCAATACTTAGAATTAGGGTACAGCAATTTTAAATTAGCACTAAAACTGTGTCATTTTATTAAAAGGTGGGATAGAGAGGTTCCTGGATTAACCCACACCAGTTATTAACATTTTTAATTCACTAGAGATTCACTCTACCCACAATGCCATATTATTTGCATCTTACCAGTTCTTTAAACAAAATAAAATTGAAAAAGAAGAAAAGGGAAATTCAAAAAAGAAAAAAGGTTTTTGTGGTTCTCTTTTTTTTTTTTTAGGAATTTCTCTTTTTTATATATATTGCGCCAGCTATGCTGTTCATCTCATCTAAAAATGAATCACCAATTCAAATTGCCTCACATGCATTGATTCTTTATTGTCTTATGTAAATATTCTGAAAATGAAATTAAGCATGATGACCGAGCTGTATAATCACACCACACATAAATGAAATCAGATATCTGCATAAAGGTTTACACCCCACCAAATACATACCTACACACACAATATAACAGATCTCAAACAAATATTCAACCCACCAGTAATATTACTACAGAGGTGTACTACTGAAACCAGTGGTCTTTTTATGAGGCATATTCTCTAGTGGAAATATATTTTGCTTTGCTTATGTTGCAATGAGGGTTATTTAAATCTCAATTGTGCAAAGTAACTCCTTATATAATAATAAATGACATCTATTTATGTAAATGAGTACATGATAAATTACTGAGACGTTTTGGCTTGATAAGGATGTTGTGTTAAGTGATTTAATTTAAGTACATGTACTTTTACAGTCCTGGTACCAGCAATGTGTTATTTATTGTCTGTTTTGATTAGCACTGTTTCCATGGAAGAATGTATATTTTTGACATAAATCCTGTATGTTTTGTATTTGCTAAATGTATTTTTGTAATGTGCTGTTTATAAGGGCTTTCCTGGCATTCTGTTTTTGCCCATGTTGTTTTGTGAAGCATGTGTTGCTTGTAAGCTATATGGACTATGTGCATTAATTGTGTGTATGCCATGGAGATATGTAGCAGCTGGTAATTTGCTTACAGATGTGCACAGGGAATACCTGCTAAGTGTGTGTAAGGTGCTAGGTCACCACACTCCATAACTAAATCTTAAACTATACAATACTTTGTAACAAAACTGAACACATATTCCTTCAGTTGGTGTTTGTGATCTCCTGTAGGTGTTGAAATACATTAAAATCTGGTCACTGATGGCAAAAACCTAAATCGATGTATTATTTGAGTACTTCTCAAAACTATAGAATGATCCCTCGTCATTTGCATAGTGGTGCTGTCATCCTGAAAGAAACCACAGGATATAAAAAATTCAATGACTCATTACCTGCACATCTTTATGCCTATAATTTCAGCTCACAGTTTGTCTTATGGTCTGTTGTTAAAACTTAATGCTGGGCAAAATCTGATACATTTTTACATTTGCAGTTCAAGCCTTTACTGTTATCCAAAGCGACTTACATTGCAGTTATAGTGTACAGTTTGAGCAATAAAGGGTTAAGGGCCTTGCTCAAGGGCCCAAAAGCTACAACCTGCCAGTGGTCTGACATGAACTGGTGACTTTAATTACTAGTTCAGTATCTTAACTAAAAGGCTAAAGATGCACAGTAATGCTATTACTGTTGTGTGTAAGGTTACATCATGAATCTTAAATAGACCACACAACACTTCTTATCAGAAGTGCAATAATGTGCACAAATGCATTGATTTTAAAGGAATTTATTTGTTCCATGTCACATGAACAGGCTTCAGCAACAGATATAACGTTTTAATTTAAGGAATTTAAAATGCAAACTAAAGTAAAATAATTTTATATCAAAAGCATTTCTAGTATGTTAACAATACACTTGACTGAATGATATAAGCAGATGTAGAAGTATTGGTATACTGTTGCAGCAACTTATGGATAATTTAAATAATGTACAGAAATGCATATATTCAATAATTTGTGTATATAATTGGTTTATTTCGCGTTTGGTTGTCTGTTGTAGATAAGTTTATTGCGTTTCTTTAGTATAGAATGTATTTCCTGATGGTGTCCCCAGTCTAATTACTAGCATTAGATCCTAGTACTGTTTACGTTTAATTTGTTGCTTACATTTACGAGGCTGTACTTCCATCCCTCAAAACGCTAACGTTACACATTGTGGGTATATTTCGTTTCATCGTTTAAAGACTAAAACATTCCCAGAACAAACGGTTAAAATTGCTTGCTTACCCATCTAAAGACTTAAGATTCCGCGGGATCATGGTAAGATGCGGACTGGGATATGGATCGGTGACGTCTTATGTTCTGTTAGGTTCTCCCCACGGTACGGCGCAAGCTGCGAACTGGAGTCCGAACCGGATCGGTCTGGTTTGTCGTTTTATTTTAACTACATTTTCCATTTTTTAATTATTCATCTATGCTAACTGTAGCACGTGGCGAATTACACATTGAAGATGTAATTGTGACTGGACAGCTGTTAAGTACATAATAATGGTACCCAAGTAATTATTAAAGCAAGTTTTTTAGAGAGTAGCCAACTTCCTACTGTAGACTTTAATGTGAATGTTTTAATATTAGTACTTTTTTATTTTTGACTCGAGAAAAATCAAGGTGCACTCTTAATGAAAAATTAAAAATTATGAGTGACATTACATGAAGTACTGTCTTTTTATGGTCATTTTTTCATGTGTGACAGTACCAGTCCACAGTGTATTAGCATGATATTCTAACTGAACCATGTACTATATAGTACAGCTTTGCCATTTAAACAGTGCGAGATTAACTTCATAATGCCATCCATGAGTCACTATGATTAACAAATATTCGAGGTTATTTTATACTTTCTTTTGACCTGGAAAAGGCTTCAAAAGCTGGCGTAGTTGTCTCTTCCGATCATTCACACAGCCTGTGGCAATGACAGAAAATAACAGCATTGCTGATTATTAGTATCATTGTTATTACTATTATTATTATGTAGAAAAAATTACCAAGATGTGTGTTATCTATCTGAAAGGTGCC
The DNA here is from genome assembly GCA_034509105.1 of Microcambeva barbata. Taxonomy (NCBI): domain Eukaryota; kingdom Metazoa; phylum Chordata; class Actinopteri; order Siluriformes; family Trichomycteridae; genus Microcambeva; species Microcambeva barbata. The sequence continues at coordinate 9,734,842 of JAYDZF010000018.1, read as the reverse complement.
TCCCAAAGCATCCAAACTAATGTCCTCCTCGTAGATAGGTCCATCATTCCACATGAGGTCGAATCCACCAACCCTCTTTTCCTTGCCTGTGAGACTAAGATATATATATATATATCTTATATATATATATATATTACACTATTTTTGGCAAATTAATGCAATTTTCTGCCTAATCACAAAATAACAAACCAAACCAAAAATATATTCAATTTTCAGGTGATTTTACTTGTGCACCACTATTACAAGCTATTTAACTGTACAACCTTACATAACTTTAAATACTGTGGAACCACATACCAACCCTCCATATCAACCACATGCAGTGTATCTTCCAGCAGTTGATACTTCATCTCATAATCATCATGACTGCTGGCAGTAAGAGACGGGGAAGCATTCACCTCAATTAACCAGCTGTAATGAGAAATAAAACAGATAAAATTAAATACTAAGAAGAGGTCAAATCGCTAATAATTCATGGGTTTGATATATTAGATGTCTGGAATTTTTGCCAACCATTCATAATAATGTTATGATTTAAAGCAAGAATGAAAATGTCAAAAACTTACGGCTTAAGAGACTGATCTAGTAGAATGTCGTAACCATACAACTCAAAACAATGCTTGTCATTAATGATGACCTTCTGTACACTCTGTAAGCTGCGAATGAATATGTTGTTGATGTCTTTAAAAAGTGTCTCAACTGCCTCACTGCCATGCTTTGCAGTCAGGAAACGTCGCAACTGTTGCATCTGCCATTTGCAACCCTGTTTAAACAAAGTTTCCATTGATTCATATATTATCATTAAAATGTTTTTTATTTATGAAAAATTGGATCTAAAAAGCACAGAGTAAGACCTGTAGTAAAACAGATTTAAAATATACTGTTCTTAAACCAAAGCAAACCCAACAAAGCTACGATTGACATAGAAACATAAGAGTTTGATAGCATTGGACAGAGCCAACCTTTACTACACTTCTGATTTTTAGATTATTTATTACTTGATCCTTTAGGTATCTGGCTTTTAAAAGTCAAAATATTTAAATATATGTCTGCAAGTTTCAAGTTTTATTTGTCACATACATAGTCATACATGGTACAACCGGCAGTGGAATGCTTTACACCAGGGGTGGCCAACTCGTCAGAAACCAAGAGCCACTTTTTTTACTGTGTTATAGCAAAGAGCCACATCCTACACATGGGCACACTACAGAGCGCAATGACATCACATTTCATGCACAGACTTGCTTTGTATATAAGATGCAGAAGGCACAGATTCGAATGTGAATTTATCAGACCTTGTACACACATGTTGATTGTCTTCCATCGGACGGAGGGGATCTTCCTACAAGATGATGCAGCATGTCACATAAAGCTGATCTACATATGAACTTGTTTCAGGGGGTGGGTTCATGGCTCTCTTCGTTCAAGGCAGAGGTCACCATCAGTATAGAGTCTAATTCAATCTGGACTAAACTGACTAAACAGTCAGATTGGCTCCTGATATCTGTCAGATTTTTCAGTGTCTTAAAATGAATATTATTTGACTTAATACCCCATGAATTTTGATATCTATTCATCAACAATTCCCTTTACACTTTCTGGATTTAGCAGATGCCTTTACCCAAAAAATGTATAATACTCTTTTCATCACTGTGCATTGAAATTTGTCCTCTGCATTTTGAGGGTTAATGTGGTGGGGGAACCTGATTACTAGTCCAGTACTCTAACCACTGATGTTTCACTGTCCTCTGTTTCTATTCCTATGCAGTTATCTATCATAGTGTACATGCAGTTATATTTGTCTATTCACCTCTACTACTGGTGGTATTTAAGTCAGATAGCAGACTTCCATATTCCCATTCAATATGGATGTATGCAATTTCAGATTCTGCCTATGTTGGAAAGTGGATTGAAGCCACACAATAGCCTGGCACCCTGTTCAGGGTATCCCTGCCATGTATCCAATTGTTTCTGGTGGAACTGGAGCTGCTGTGACCCTGGCAAGTAAAAAAAAAAATACTGAAAAAAATATAGTGTTCTTATTGGTGTGATGTTTCATACCTTTTCAGGGTCGTAGTCTGGTGCTGTTTTTTGTACAGCCACATTAGTAAGGTGGACATCTAAAATGATTAGGGTTAAAGAATGAAACTTTTCTGTGCTCATGAAGACAAAGTGGCAAAATTAGCATTGTACACACCGTGCCAAAGTGCAATTGGGTTTTTATGTAAATGTATACAGTAGACTATTTTATCTTTCAAAATAAAACACAAAATT
>JAYDZF010000018.1:9693935-9711486 GCA_034509105.1 Microcambeva barbata | reverse complement strand
AATCTATCTATCTATCTATCTATCTTATCAGGTCCCTCTCTTATTTTATTTATGACTAATCTAAAAGCCTAACATTTCCTTTAATTCTCAGGATAGATTTCTTGTGAGTCACGTCGGCTTTGTAGTGATGTGAATCTCTCAGCCACCAAATAAACCCTCTTTGACATCCACGAATAGCACCTACCAGAGCCGGAGCACAGGAGAAGATGAAAGTGGAGACCGACCCCAGGTAGGCAAACTTTTTCATAACTTTTAGCTCACTTTCTCTTATGTCCTGAACCTGAGCCTCAAAAGATGGTTCCCACGCATAGAGTTTCAGAATCTGAAAGATAAAGACAGTGTAAGGTTGAAAGAAAGGTCAAGAAAAATGCATGTAATGAATAAAAACAAAAGAAAAATGTTTAAACATTTAGTGCTAAGCATCAAAGCTGCAGGTGGAGCATTCAGGACTAAATCCACCCCATTGCTTGACATAAAATTATTTCTATGACAAATTAGTCACGTAAACAAATTTAACCCATCGTTTTGCCTAATAATAGAGTCAAATCAGAAAACGTGTCTCTTTATTTGTAACATTAAATGGTGCAAGATGTCAAGCAGGTACTCCAGCATGGAATAATCAGCAGCGTATGAGCCCACCTTAATACCGTTCAGGATTTCATTCATTATTTTCAACCGCTGGTCCTTAAATTTCATGCTTTCCATCTGAAAGGGAAAATCAGATACATTTCATAGTTTCATTATGTATTTTTGATAGAGAAGCACTTTAGATTCCTGAGATTATAATTGCCACTGAAAGGATAAGGTGCATTTGAGATACGCTACTCAAACATCAAGGTCAAAGCGATTCTTGGGTTTTCAAGCTAAAACGATTAAAAGGATTTTCGTTTTTATATTATTATACACACACACACACACACACACACACATATATATATATATATATAGATATATATATATATATATATAGATATTTATATAGATAGATAGAGATAGATATATATAAAGACATAAAGAGACAGAAACTGACCAGTGTGATGAGTCCCTAGGCTTACACAGGCTTAGAACAAGCATATAGGTAATAAAGACATACATATAATCTTAATTTTTAAGTAAATTTTTTTAAATATTGTTGTTGCTTTATATTCGACTGATTTTACTTTGGTACTCTTTTTTTTACCTGCAGTACTGTTTTTATTCCTTCCTTTCTCTAAGCCCGTAATTCAATATTCTGTTCTGTTTCTCAGTGTGCATCTGTGGCCTTCTAATGCCTCCAGGCAAGACAGATTAAAAACATTTCTCCCCATTCTCCTTGTCTTTGGACTGGAGACTGTACTCTATGGCTCATTGATGCTTCAATGTGTGTTGTGGTTTAACCCATGGGAGATAAAAGAGTGTTTGTGAATTAGATATGGGTCAGGTCTAGAGAGATTTTTATGTGATCTCTGTGCTATAGATGAAAGGAGATCTTGCATTGAGCCTTCAATGTCTGAATTGGTTATACATGTCTTAGACGAAAGCCTATACAGTACTCGGTGCAGTTCTGCAAGCTTTACATCAACAGCAAAACAGAGCATTATTGCACACAGTCAGTGTAATTTCCTCTTGCAGTGCTATCATCAGTCTCTATTCATGTTTGAAGGCTTTGTGAGCACAAGAAACAGGAAATATGTCAGCAGCAAAGTCGTTCATAGAATTTTTACACTGGTGCTCAGTATTAAAATGTGTATTGGTTACTTTTATTTGAACAAGCATTGCAGATTTGTTTTAACAAACTACATTTCCTCTGAATCGTCGTTTTGTGTTCACTTCTATCAGATTGTCCACACATTCTTGAACGCTTATCCAATGCAGGGTTGCTTTTGGGCAAGTGAAAAGATGAATAGGAGATACAAAATTGTCCATAACAATGTTTTACATAAAACTTGAACTGATTCGAACCTTGGAGTTCACAAAATTGCCTGCCTAACAGTGTATATGGACACTATATGGCCATTTATTTATAAACATCGCTACACTTTTTTTTTTAATTTGTGTGAGGCTACAGATTTTTAAAATGTATTTATGCCCCAGTAAAACTGGAAGTAATGTCATCACATGGCGCATGGATTTCAATTACATCGTATAGAGTCTCAGCACCATCTGCCCGCTTGGGTGAGTGGCCACATGAACAACAATCAAACTGTTGTTCATATGGGCAGGATTAAAGACAGATAGGGTCTCCCTCATGACTTGCAATTACGACCTGTGCTTGCTGATTAATGTCACCTACACAAAGATGAGCAAAAAAGTGCATTGATCTGGGCGTGTCTTTTTACAGTGCCAAAGGGGTGTGGTTAAGTTTTGTTCTCCTCAGAGATAGATTAGTGGAGTGGAAGCTACTACTACTACTACTACTACTAATATTAATAATACTAATAACTTAAAATAAGTTTCATTTTCTTTAGCTTTGTAAGACTGTGTATTGTGAGGAATCATGTGTCACAAATAACACATTTAAGTAGAACACGCTCTCACTCACAACCTATAAAAGTTCTGAGGAGATCAATGCAGAAGTCCAACAAACCAGGCATTGTTGTCAAAATGCCAAGAAATAAACCAATGTAGACACCCTTTTTGGAATTTGCTAAGCAGCATGCAAAACACTCCAGTAATGGCAAGCAAAAAAGATGAAGATTTTGGCTGAACATCAAGCAATAAATCAGAACGAAACATCATCTGGAAAATACCATCCAAACTTGTTTGCCAGATCACCTGAACTGAAGTAATTTTGATGCAAATATCTGAACAACCTTTATTGGAATTGAGCATGAAACATTTTAAGAGACAAATTAAATCCACAATATAATAAAATGTGAAAAAGGTCAAGTGGTCTGAATAATTATAAATTTACTGTATGTCTTAGGAGGCAATAATGAGAATTTCATTATTTCTGTAACTGTTCTTTACTGGGCTTTAGTAATTGAATTTCTTTATCCAACAAAAATATCAGCTCCACTACCTAGCAGGCAGGGTGTCTACACAAACAACGATTCATGACAGAAGGTGAACAGCAGTAGAGTGCAATGCAAACTGATAATTGGATATGACTACTTTGACTGCATAAATTATTGTTGAAACTTTGTCTGCGTGGCTTGTTGACCAACTAAAAACAAGCTTGCAGAAAACAGGAAAATGTGTAAGGATTTGAGGGAGTTTGACAAGGGCCAAATTATGATGGCTAGATGACTGGATCAGAGCCCCTCTAAAACTGCTGTTGTTGTTGGGTATTATTGGTGGTTTAAGGAAGGAAGAGAGGATACTTGTGGGGAGAGAAAGCTGGCCTCTGTGGTCTGATCCAACAGACGTGCTACTGTAGTTTAAATTGCTGAAGAAGTTAATGCTAGTTCTGATAGAAAGAGTGCATCAGAGTTTGTTGTATATGGGGCTTCACAGCTGCATACCAGTCAGGGTGAACAATATTAGGATGGTGGTGATGCCAAATGTAAATTATTTTTATAAAAAATTTAATTTAACTGTGCAGCATTTCATCAAATTTTGTTTATAAATCTCACATTTATTTATGCAAATGTAAATTAGAACACAACATATCACAAAATGTGACTAAGGTTTAATAATTTGGAGCTAGAAATGTTTACCTTCATCTTTAAAAAGATTTGAATTGAATTATCCTGTGCCCTCAATATGTAACTAGAGCCATAAATTGGAAGATCCTTTACCTGAAGGCCTCTTATACAGCTGCGCCAGGGGACTCAGATAAATCAGATATTAATATGATATATGGCATCTTCTTTTATGCGAAGGCAGTGATCCATTTGCATATGGCCTATAGCTTAGTGCTAATACAGTGCACTCAGTCTAATAATTTAACTATATAATTATTTACAGTTCAGTATCTGGTGTTGCCACCTGTTAGGACTAATACAGTAACTATTATTAATGGTGTTGGAGCGAAACAAAGCTTATAACAAAGCAATTTGCTTATTTAGTCTGTTGCATGCCCAGAGTGAAGCATGGGGGTGGATCAGTGATGGTTTGGGCTGCCATCATGGCATTCCCTTGGCCCAATACTTGTGCTAGATGTCATTTCCAAGACGAATTGCACTGTATTGGCCGTTTCAGTTTCATTGTCTAATCCCTTTAAGTATTCATAGCATTTGTCATGACATTCAAAAATGAGCTCAGGTAAATCATTTTCCCACCGATCATCCTTCAGTTGTTTTGACAACTTGATTGGAATCCAACTGTGAAAAATCCAATTGATTGGACATGATTTGGAAAGACACACACCTGTCTATGTAAGGTCTCATGGTTGATTGGATTGACAAAATGCACCTAAAACATTATCTGGTCTGTTAAAACAAAAATTAAGCAAAATGTATTTAGAAAACCAGGCACCGCTAATCAACAGGCCAATACCATCCCTACAGTGAAGCAAGGTGGTGGCAGCATCATGCAGTGGGATTGTTTGTCAGCAGCAGGAACTGGAAGACTAGTCAGGGTCAAGGTATAGATGAATGCAGCAATGTACAAAAACATCATTGAAGAAAACCTGCTCAAGAGTGCCCTGGAACTCAGAAAATGACCCTAAAGTGTACTGCCAAGATTACAAAGGAGTGGCTTCAGGACAACTCTGTTAATGCTCTTGAGAGGTCCAGCCTGAGCGTGGACCTGAACCCAATCAAACATCTCTGGATAGATCTAAAAATGGCTGTGCACCAAAGCTTCCCATCCAACCTGACTGAGCTTGAAAGGTTCTGCAAATAAAAATGGGAGAAACTACCCAAAAAAGGAGTGCCAAGTGTAGAGCATCATACTCAAAAAGAGGCTGTAACTACTGCCAAATGTGCTTCAACAAAGTATTAAGCAAACATTTCGGTATTGTGTGTTGACTGCTGAGAAAAAAAAAGATTGATCCATTTTGGAATAAAGCTGTAACACTTACAAAATGTAGCAGCAGGCATGCAAAAATGTGAGTATTGTTTATATTGTCAAGTCTTCAATGAAAAACACTATCTAACAGTTTAAACAAACCACACATTTAGATCCGATATGACAGATGCACAACCAAATACAACTTATCTAAAGAGAAACGAATGTTTCAATTTTGAAAAAGATATAATTTACTTTTAAATTGCATAGTTTGTTGGTAAGTTTGCTGACAGAAGGAAGCATATAGATTACCAGTAAATATGGAAGCAAACTCAAAGTAAATATGGAATAACAGGGATTCGTAGGAACACAAACACCCATGATTGTAATAAATTATAATATTATTGTATTCATGTATTTTACAAACTGTAGAAGGAGAAATTTTATTCTTTTATATTACATATTAAAAAAAACAATTACAAAAAACATTATGACAATAATTTAAGCCGTCTCTTACATACACTGCAGAAATGGAAGGTGGAGAAGATAAGTATTAATGCCCAGCCCTAGCAGCAAATGACGATACTTGTTACAGAGATTGTGTGATTTTGGTATCTTTAAAATGGTTGTTTTGAAAATTAAACACACAATCCACACATGTTAAAAAGTGAAAATCCTAAAAATGGAGATTTGTATCTTTCATTGGACAACATTTGATAACATATACAGTTGAATTTCTAGTTAAAGTACCATACTTGTAATAGTGGACTTGACAGGTTCCAACTGTTTGGCCCTTGAGCAAGGCCCTTAACTCTCAATTGTTCAGACTGTTAACTGTCACTATATTGGAAGTCACTCTGCATGCTAAATGTTGAGAATGTAAATGTTTGCAGTGGGTGCTATGTAATGCTATGAAACCTTTTATCAGATGATAGGAAAGGGAAGAGTGTAGGTGTTGCACTATTTATTAGTGAGGGACTGCATTCTATGGTACCTTAATTTACCCAGTTGGAGAGTGAAGTGTGTGTGTGTCACATGTGGTGTTAATGTTTGCAATGGAAGAGAAACTGTAATGATCTTTTCAGAAGTCCCCATGATTCGCTGGACTCTTAAGGTCATAAAGTCAGACCTTTTCGTAATAGAGATGCTGCTGCGATTTCTTGGCTATGCCATTAGTGTTCATTGTCCAGCTGAGTTTCTCCATGAAGCAGACACCAAAAGAACTGGGTGCTCATAAAAATATTCCCACTTCATTCACATCAATTAGTCATTGCTACTGAGGAGTGTGATCACTGTAGACTACTACCAGTTTTGTCCATGTCCAACTTTTCTATGTATGCTGAGTCATCATTAATAAGTCCATCAGCGTACTTAATGTGGATTGACACAGTCGTACATCAGCAGAGTTGAGTGGTGATGGTATTGGAGCATTTCCAGTGGCTGCATTCTCTAGACATGACACCATACTAGAACATCATCCATTTCCTCACACATTAAAATATAGGGCAGCCAAATGCTCAATGTGCACATGCATTGCACTGAACTTCAGTAAATGAATTAGCTGGGGATTACCAAGCTCTTAAAAATACTTTTAGAATTTTATTTTACTTTGTGATGGCTTTAACATATTCCCATAATTATGGTGTACAGCAAAGCATATAATCTTAAATGTGGAACATCAGGCTTTTCAATACATAGAAGTTCTGTTACTTCAGACACTTGCAGATGGGCTGGGAAAGGAGCTAGCACAGTAGCTTGAGATGCAGGCTAATTAGGCAATAGTGCCATCGGAAATGCGTTCTAAAAATTAGGCTGAGATAATATGGAGTTAATATAAATCATGATTATGTATGATTATGATTGTGGCTTGCTCTTGTCCAGATCAACAACAGAAAAAAGTGCTTCTACAGGACACATTATCTACACTAGTGGCCAAACTTGTGGAAACAGTCATTTCTATCACTAGTCTATACTTAGCTCTTATGTATTTAACCTATCACTAGTCTATACTTGGCTCTTATGTATTTAATCTATCACTGGTATATACTTAGCTGTACGTCTTTAATCCGTTTACCCATCATTTGAATATATATTCTGTTTGTTTACAAACATTCATGTAAATAATTGTGAGTTTTTTGTGACATTTTCATGTTTTAGTCAGATTACATTGATTGATGTGTAGAGGTAAGCAGTCGGTTGTGTATGACGTTTCCTCATTAGCATTATTAGTATCTTTGCTTTTTACATTTACTACACCAGCTACTAATATTACTAAGCCTTGAAATTATGTCTGACAAGGTATTTTAGTTAATATTATATTATTTTGTCATAACATTCTGCAAAAATGAATTTAACTAATACACACAACGTTTATTTACATTGTGCAGCATTTTCATTGTGGCTTAGAGCAAGAAACTTGTTAACTTGTGAGCTTTGATAATAAATATAAAAAAATGGTTGTCACACGTGTGGCCACCAGTGTATGTAGACAACAGTTCAAGGATGCTGAAATGAAAACTTTTTAAAACTAAAATAATTAGAAACATGGGCGGCACAGTGGCTTAGTGGGTAGCACTGTTGCCTCACAGCGAGAAGGTCCTGGGTTCGATCCCCAGGTAGGGCGATGTAGGTCCTTTCTGTGCGGAGTTTGCATGTTCTCCCAGTGTCCGCGTGGGTTTCCTCCGGGTACTCCGGTTTCCTCCCACAGTCCAAAGACATGCTACCAGGTTTATTGGAGACACTGAATTGTCCTGTAGGTACCTGCGATGGACTGGCTCCCCATCCAGGATGTTACCCTGTGCCTTGCGCCCAATGAAGAGCCGGGATAGGATAAAGGGAAAGACAATAAAGATGAAGAATTATGAACATTAGTAAGTACATATTGGTTCTCAGATAAAGTTCTTATTGAAGGTTTTTAATCACCTTGTGAAGACAGCAAGAGAGATGTTCGAACACACTAGGGATGCTCATTCCATCACTTGGGTGCAAGTACACAGAAGAGCCTTGATGCATGTCCTCCGTGAGTTCTGGGTGAAAGATCAAGTTGAGTGAGACTAGTGGCTTGAGAATTGCATGGTACAAATCAGGGTTTTATTAGACCTCTAAAGTATCTTGGTGCTGGTCCATTTACAACTATCGGAAGCCATCGAAGAAAATGCAGTAGTAAGGTAATGTGGCAGTGTTAAGGTTGATTACAAATCAGAGGACCAGATGCATTTAGAATGAGTTGCTAAGGTTTTATAGACGACGTGTTAGAACCTGGCATGAGGGAGTTGCAGTAGTGAGATGACTAGTGACTGGATTAGAATCTAAGTAGCTTCCATGAGTACATGGATGAATCTTATTGATGTAATCAAGACACTGGCACGATCTTGTCATGTTGACTACAAGAGAAGAGATGGATAGCTGATTGTCCAGCACAACACCAAGTCTGTATCAGATGGTTTGATCTGATAGTCACCAAGAAATATGACTAGGTCCTGGGTTGCAGATTTATCTCTAGGAATAAGTCACAGCTCTTTCATCCTGGGACGTAGTTGTATGTGATTAGCTGACATTCATAGTGTGATATCTCTCAGACATGCTGCGCTTTTTAATGGCTTTATTCTTTTATAAACACACCCAGAATACACATTTTTACTCAACAAAAACAGCTGGCTTCCTATTAAAATGGTTTGGGTCACAGTTCTAGTTTCTACCGTCACTGTTTTGTACAGAGTGTGACAAGATGTAATCTGCAAGCTTCTCAGTGTGAGATTCATATATATATATAACATTCTGCTTTAATATCTGATGTCAGCTTTCTTCATTCAGTTCTTCAATACAGTGAAATGCAATGACTTTTTTTTGCTGATGTAGTCCCTCTGAGCCTGATTCAGCAGATGGCGACCTAATTAACTCTTCTCAGAAGAAAGATTATGCCACATTTGGTCGTTTTGTTGACATGTATTTAAATTGTTTGTTATGGATAGACTCACATTTTATTAATACGATTTTTTTCTCATTTACTTACCTGGTCATAGATAGATGTGCCACTTTTCACTCAGGCTGAATATCAACTATGGGTCTTTAGGACAATTGTAATTTCCATGGGCATGACAATTTGCAACTTGGTCTGTTTATGTTTTTCAGCTACCTAGTTTAGCTTTAAAACCCTTTGTAGTTAATTTTGTAGTTATCTTCTTGTTGAATCATGGTAAAACTGGATAGATTTGCATTTATATCTAATTATAACTAAAGTAGAAAAAAATATAAAAATAGTTAAGAAGTTAAGATCAAGTTATAATAACTGTCTAAACATTCAACATAAAACACAGAATAAAATAACAATTGTGTTAATGTTTAGTTTTGCAACCCCAAATTCTGCCAATTTGAAAAATGCAAATAAAACAAAAATGCATTATGTTTTACATTTGCTTTGAGATACAATTTGACACACATATATATATATATATATATATATATATATATATATATATATATTCATGTTTTGTCTTCTCATCTCCATTTTTTTGTTGATTAACATCCAAAACATGAACAAAGAAGACACATATGTTACCCAGGGTTGATGTCTCAGGCATTCACACATGTTTTGGAAACGTGTTATGGTCAGGTTCTTTTTCTGCAAACAAATGGTACCATGTGCTGACACAATTTACCCTGCTGTGTTATGCATATGCTGCCTACAAGACATCATCCTTTCCAGGGAAATTTATACATAACTAGTTGATGCAAAACCACATGTTGCACAAGTTACAAAATCATGGCTGTGGAAGAAGAGGTTATTTGTCCTGCAGTCCTGACATATCTCCAATAGAGAATGTGTGGAGAATTTTAAAACATAAAATGTAATTAATGCTTTACTGTCCCAACTTTTTGTGTGATGTGGTACAGGGCAGTAATGGCTTAGTGGTTAAGGTTGGTAATCTGATGTACACTGGTTCAAGCCTGTCATGCCAGTCAGTTGCTTTGGATAAAAGGTCTGCTAAATTATAAAAATGTAAATGTTAATGTTATTAATGATTAATTACTTATTAATAAATTATATTTAGTTAAGTATATAAAACATGAAATATATAATGTTCATTCTGTCTGCAGTAAAATAAGTAAATGTGATAAACATTTATAATACATTTATTTTATATAATTTGCATTTTCCAAACTGTCCCAACATTTTCCAATTTGAGGTTGTAAATTATGGAACATGGCTGGATATCTAAACAAGGCATATCTGCAATGGGGGTGTATTGTGTAAATTGGCTATTTTTGTGAGTATATAAATAAATAGACTGTGGTGCCCTGCGGCTGTCACCCTATATCCAGGATTTTTCCTGCATTGTGCCCAGTGTTTCTTAAGACTCTTCTTGGAATCAAAGAAATCACAGGGTATCTAAGGCTAAGCTGACAATGGCTGTCAAAGAAAGCTGATCTGAGAGAAAGCACTCACTTAAACTGTTGGGCAGTACCTAAACATATTGTATTTAAAAAAAAAAAAAAACGTCTAACACATTTTAATACAGTTTGTTCCCTTTATCTGACAAACCCCAAAAAAGTTGGGACAGCATGGGAAATGCAAATAATACAATTATATTTACTTAAACTTTTATTTCCTTGTAGACAATATGAACATGAGATATCCTGTATTATCTGCTCAATTGAATTTCATTTATTAATAAACATCCTGCATTTCAGACCTGCAACACATCATCACTAAAACACATCATTCTCCACATATTCCCTACTGAGGACTGCATGCAGGCCAGTCCAGTACCTGTTCTTCCACATCCAATCCTGTATAATGTGTGCAACTTGCTTGAATGTTCCTGGTAAAGTTGATGTCTTGAAGGCAGTATATGTTTTTCTACAATCTTGCTGTTAATGCTGACATGACAGAAATGTAAATGACTCTTAGACTTTTTGTTGATAGCAGTCTGGGTTGTCTTCAACAACAGATGATATAACCACATAGGCAAGGCATTGATTTAGCAAAGCTTTATTAAGCAGTACAATAAAGCGTTACATGGACAGATGCCACTTTACTGTGCACAAAAACTAATGTTATGTTAACCTTTTTAGTCTATGAAAAACATTAACTTATCTGGCATCTAGAATGGACCATCACACAGTGGAAATGTGTATTGTGGAAAGATAACAATTTGGAAGAAAATGGACACTAAGTGCTATTGAACAAAGCCCATCCAGTCTGCTGTGTAATGGTAAGTACCAAGGTCTGTCATGGTATGGGGACAATATAAAACCTCAACATGCTCATCACATTACAAAGGTATGGCTGTGGAAAAAGAGGGTAGAGGTTCTGAACTGTGCAGTCCTGTGTAGTCCTGTCCTGTCCCCAAGATAGAATGTGTGGAGCACATGAAATGAAAAATCAGACAAAGATTGGCCCACACTGTTGCACATCTTAAGACATGTTAAAAGAATGATACAGAATAAAAGCTGAAACACTAAATTGCCAAAACATATTTTGCATGTGGTGAAGGAATGACAACATTACAAAGTGCTAAATGCTTTACTGTCCCAACTTTTTTGGAACAAGTTACAGGTCTGAAATGCAAGAATATAATGGAATGTCAAAGAAAACATTTTTTGTTCATTAGGACTTTTACATCATATTTTACACTCTTGGTTACATTCATGACAGACACACGGTAGTCATTCATTACACAAGTTTAATCAGTTCCGAAGTTCATATCAAGCAAAGTCTTGGACTTTTGAATCTTTTTTGTCTTTGAAAGTTTGAATCTTCAATCAATCTCTTTAGCATGTTTTGGACTGTGTGAGAAAACCGGAGCACCCAAAGCAAACCCACACACACAGGGAGAACATGGAAACTCTACACAGACCTGGGGATCAAACCAAAGATCTTCTTACTGTGATGCAACAGTGCAAGCCATCCACAAAATAAAGAAACTGTAAAAAAGTGATATTATTATTATTATTTCCATTCTTCATGTCTTACCTATTTATTTCTGATTTGAGACTATACTTTAAAAAAATATATCAGATATGTCACTATGGCAACTGTATATTACAAAGAAGCTCCAACTGTTTAACTTGCTTTTATAAAAGCAGCTCAGAATATGTGTGGATTCTTTCTGTCATTGTTGTTGTTTAGATATGTCACGTTAAAAGCCTGTCATTATGTGAACAAGTATTTCAGGTGACTTTGAGACATTAGAAAACAACTGAAAAACATAAGGTAGATTGTTGACCAAAAATAAAATGTCCAGCTTTCTTACGACAGTACTGATAACCAGTAGTCAGAAGTCACAAGCTGTGCCTGCTACCCTCAGAATAGGTAAATTATCTGAAATCCTCATCATCTAATTACTGGTGTGCCTAGGGTGAGTCATTGCATTTAAGATGCACTGGGCTTGGATGTTGTCCATTTTGTGGAGTTATCTTGGTGTCCTTGAAGTATACACAGACAGTATTCTGGCCAAAATATTCTCCTTATCTCTGGCTAGCAAGTTCCTTTGAGGCTAGGTTTAGACCACTCAGATATGATTTTTAATTAAGTCATTTGACTTATTAGCATGCTCTGACTGGTTAAAATATTTCCATTTATTAATGTCTGAGATTAAAATTAAAGAATTTTCATGAGCAACAGTAAATGGAAGGTCTTGGCATACATCCTGATAATAAGTAAATATATTAAATAGCTGGTCATATTACATTCAAACTAAACAAAAACTTAAAGACTTGAATTGGTTGTATTAAAAATGTGGAGCAAATCTGGGATTACTGTGCACATGTAATTTCATAGTATGCTACTATCTCAACAAATTAGTTTGCAGCATTTGTGACCTGGTCATGCTCAAGTGCAAGCATTGTTATTGGAAACTGGACGTAGCAGTAATCCAAACAAGCTCAAAACAGATGAGTTTTGAGCTTGAGTGGAGCACAATCAATATTTCCAATTCATTTTTAGCAGGACTAATGTAGAAAATAACACCATTGGACTGTATAAGAATTAAGAGGTAAACCTTATTTCTGTGAGACAGGAGTGTTTGCAGTCTTACCCCCAAGCCACTGTGTTGCTGACAGCCTAAACATTAATTACCCGTAATTGAAAACAAGATACAATAAATTTTACAATGATTGCTTGTTTTTTTAGCATTTCACCTTTCATCCCAAGTTTTAGATTAGGAAAATACTTTATAAACTAAACATTTATTTCAATATTATATTATTAATACAATAAATCTTCCATTTTTTTTAATGACTTTTAGGATGTCCATTTGCCCGATTGCGTCATGCATCCTCATTCATGCCGACCCCTATTTTGATTCAGCATAATAAAGCTAACCTATGTCCCCTATGACATGTGGGCAGCAGCTGTGTGCATCCCAACACTTACTCACAACACTTATGTGAGAGTATATGCTGATCAGCTCTGTGTATGGAGAGACACACCTTGATAAATGCACTAATTCCTATGTGCAGCTGACATAAATCTTCCAGCAGAGGTCAAAGTTGAATCTGCTAGAGTCTCTATCTAGCTTTACCAACCAATGTATAAACAACAGGCCATACATAGATGGCTGAACTGAAATTCAATGCCATGTATTTAAGATGTTCTAGTGAAGGTTTTACCGCTACACTTCCCAAGCGGCCATTGATTGTTTTATCTTAATTTACCATCTATGAGTGAGTAAATAAATGAATAAATTGTATATCTGATGCCCTGCTGTGTACTAGCACTATAGTTTGAATAGTATGTGAATTTGTAATTTACTGTGAATACTTCTGAATTAGGGTGGATGGGAAAACAGCTTACAAAAGGCAGTGATATGGTAAGAAAGGAAAAAAGGGAGACAGTTTCCAATTTAAATCAAAAGTACATACTCATTCATGGCCTTACTTGAAGGTATTATTTGTAGCGGGGTCGATAAATGCATCATGGAAAATGTAATGCATTTTGCGTCTTCCAAAAAATCAATTATTTGATCAATTACACCTACAGTCGTTATGGCTAAACACATTAATTCAATAAACAGAGGGGGTGTCCCAACACAATAGTTAATATATACATATGTACCAATGTCTGAGAAGTTTTTTTTCTACTCCCCTATGCAGAATGTATTTAGATGTGCGGTTTGCCAATTGGATTCATAGGAGGGTATGTTTAACGGCTTTACATGCACAGTCCCTCAACCCCTTGTTTTTTGGCTGTGATTCAATGGATTTGCATTAGTCTTACTAAAGACCTCACCCTCTCTTTCCTCATCCAGCAGACTATGTGGCCAATTTTGAACCGGGGTGTTCTGACTCTTGGCGCTAGCAGAATATTGCAGTTCATTTCCACAACTGTAAGTCGGAAAATTTTGAGAAAGCTGTATCCTAATGGTTAAGTTACTGGACTAGTAATAAGAATGTTGCTGGTTCAAGCCCACCACTGCCAGGTTGCTGCTCTTGGGCTCTCCTTCAATTGCTAAGACTGTAAACTGTAACTAATCAAAATCACTTTAGATAAAGGCATCTGCTAAATGTTTAGTAGTACTGAATTAATTACACAGCCTGAGTACTTCTGTTAATTCTGTAAATGAACATCAAACAGCAGATTGACTTAGATTTAGAATATTCCTTTCATCACTTTGCAGAGAAATCTGTCATCTGGATTTTAACCCAATCCATGCAGTAAAACACACATATAAACACAAATGAACACTAGAGGGCAGTGAGCACACATGCCTGGAGCAGTGGGCAGTCCTAGCAACGGCGCCAGGGAGAAGTTAAAGGTTAGGTGCCTTGCTCAAGGGCACTTCAGTTGTGACCTGTCAGCTCTGGAACTCGAATCGGCAATCTTCTAATCACAAGCCCAGTTCTCTAACCACCAGGCCATGGCTGCCTCAAATATTGCTTTAAGTATAGATCAGAGTACAGTAACCCCCCCTACTTTCACAGAGGTCACATTGCAAGAGCACCGATGAATCGTGAAAGATGCAAATTGAATTTGGTAAAAAATTGTCTATTTTCTAGTTTAAACACATATAATCAGTAAAGACTGATTGTTCTGGAAAGAAGCAAACCAATCATAAAGATTATGGAGCAGCTACTGTCTTAACAACCAATAAGGGGTGGATGCGGGAGTTTCACTGTAGAGGTTGATTTACTCTGAAGCACCCTTTATAGTGACACTTTAAATAGCTGTGTTTAGTATTGAGGAGGTGCATTGGAACTGTGTGTTGTTGGAACATCTCCAGCTCTTCTTCTGTTAATGAAGTTTAGTATAAAGTAAAATAGAGTCTTCTTTGAAATAATAGCACTCAACAGGTTGGTTTACTATTCAGCTTAAAACACTTATAATAGATCTCTAATATGTTATCACAAAACTAACCCTAAACCGGCTTGTATCACTGTACTGATGTTTCACCAACTATATGTACCTGGTGTCTTTCATGCAAGGATGTTTTTTTACATAAGTTAAAAATTCAGTGGATAGTGGAGGTTTCCGTGAAATTGCCGGAATGTCCGTGAACTATTTGTGGGGTTCACTGTATTGTGCTTTTCTTATTTGTTTGGATTTTTTTTGGTATATGTTGTTATAGATGCTGGGGATTTCTTCACACGTTGCCTCCTTACTCATTGCCATGCCCCAGGACTGTGTTAATACCATGCAGAACTATGCAATATGGGACAAGCTAGAGCCTGGGGGTTAAATATAAAAATTCAATGTAGACAGAAACTAGTTCATCTGACCCACGGTTAATGTTATTAATTAATAATACAGATTTACAGATAGCAAAAGTTAAATTGATGACTAAGTTTTATTTGCCTAGTACTGACGACACTACAGCTTCTTGACTTCGGTCAATGTCGATGTATTGGATAAGTGTTGCATTAAAGAAAATGCTCCAATTAATTTAAGTGCTAGTGGATGTGCATACCAGCTAGACATGAAAATGTATAGGCTTCCATCTACGAGAACCCTTCCTGATTCTGTTAATGTTGGGAGCTGATTATATAAAGTGAGGTGATGTCATCGTCTCTTTGTACTCAGCCAAGCACGAACGATTGCTGTGCTCAGGTATATGGAATAAAACGAGTGGAGCCAAAATTGTGTGCTTCATTGTCATATTTTTGTTTTAACACACACTGTCCAACATTCAAGTAACTTGTCAGATACATTCAGAATCATTTACTAAACAAAATAATGATTTGTGTGAAGTTTGCAAACTAAGAAAGGGAAACAACACATTTTAAAGATAAAATGGAACTGGTACATATTGTCACAATGATTGACTTATGCGAGGCACAGTCCTGTGGCTGTTTCACTCTTGTGCTGTGACTTTGCACTATAAGTGATGTATTCCTTTACCAGACTGCACCACAGATTAATGGTTTTGCTCAGAGAAATGGAGAGCTACTAACAAATGTGCCTATGTTTTTCTTCAATTGCAGCACTAAAGTGAAATAGTAAGTCTGTGGAGCAAGATAGCTGATGAAAAATGGCAAAGCAGAGCTGTCATTTTGCAGGAAATTATTCCCATCATTTCACTAGATCCTGAACACTAATCTATGCAGACCATCATCCTCACTTGTACTGGGTAGATCTTAGCTAAAAAAGAGACAAGTTGTTACATAAAGTGCTGCAATACTTACAGAATATTGGAACCATATTGGCCCAAATCACTGGACACTGTGCTTTGGTTTGTCTGACATCCACATCTTCAAATTAAAGACATTGGACTTTGTCACATGAACAACAGCTCAAATATAAGTGAAACTGCTGCTAAATGTTCTGTGTGTTACACATTGCACACTTTTGATCAATTTGATGACAATCGTAGGACATCGCCTCAATGTAACAAACATATGTTTTACACTTTGGTTACATTTATATCAGAAACATAACAGTTACTGTTTACATAATATTCATCAGTTCACAGGGTTATATCAAATCACTTTCATGGACAATTTAAAGTATCTCCAATTCACCTTACTTGCATGTCTTTGAAATGTGGGAGGGAACTGGAGATCCTAAAGGAAACTCAAGCAGAAAGGACTTGGACCATCCCATCTGTTATTCTGGCCAGTAATTGTTCTTATAGTGAAACCATGAGTTTAAGCTCTGATTCCTCAAATGTTATGGTCATATGGTCATGGGTGTGGTCAGTACTGTTACATTAACTTCAGATGACAGCAACTCTAGTTGTTAAGAGGTTACAATTTTGAGCTGGCTGGTTAGAAGGAGGGTATGTAGCTTCCGTTTAGAGGATTTGAATTCTAAGTGACTGAAAAAAAGTACTGACCAGACAGGACAGACATTATAAACAAGATTGTATTTTAGTGTAGTCATACCCTAGCACTTGGACACCTGGGCTATTGCAAATATAACATTTTAGTATTATAACATTCTTTTATGATGTTTCTATGTCATAATCTATATACTGGGCTGTAAAGACAAATACAGTATGTGATGTCTGCATGTCCTTGGAAAGCATGACATTAATAGCAAATTGCTTTTGTGATATTGATGCTTTTTGCATTCATTAAGTCCAGTCTTTAGGAAACAATAGGGTATCAGGGACCCCAAAGAATTCTGACCGTGTAAAGTTTACAGGTATGTGTGTGTGCGTGCGTGTGTGTGTGTATATGTGTCTGTGTGTGTCTAGGATGCCTGTCACTGTGTAATGTTGCCTGTTTTTTTGTGCACTGT
>JAYDZF010000018.1:9625988-9637218 GCA_034509105.1 Microcambeva barbata | reverse complement strand
AGATTTAAAAACTCTTTTGTTCTTCATGCCATCGGACAGTACAACTCCTCATTGCAGGGGAGGAGGGGTCACAGGAGGTCATCAACTGATTAAAACATAACCAGAGTATGTGCAATTATTTTTTGAAAAGGCTTTTTACAATATGAACCGGAATACGTGCAATAATTTTTCATTTTTTAAACAGTGTGCAATAATAATGTGCCATACTTCTCCTGCCGAACTCTTTAAACTCTTGTATATTGTACTTTTAATTTTATTTATTTTTCCCCTCGTGTGTATTTCTTGTTCACTGATATGATGCTGCTGGAATCTTAATTACCCTGAGGGAACCCTCCGAAAGGGATCAATAAAGATCTATCTATCTAACCATCCATCCATCCATCCACCAGCTAACATCCAGAGGAACCACAGCTATACAGTCTGGGGGGATTCAAAATGGTCCTAGTAGGTTGTCACAGATATCTGGAGCCATGTTGACTGCAGTGTGCCCCTTTGTAGAGAAGGCAACCCTCTGCAGAACATCAGAAGTCAAATTATAATACTGGCATGAGAAGCCTTTCATTAGCATAGGTGCAGTGACCATCCATCTGTATCTGAGCCCTATATGCATTAGAATGTGTTGAATTGTTGTTTAAGACACACATCTGGTAGCCGTAGTGCATTTAGGCAGTGAACTGCTCCACTTCAGCATGTAACCCTTCCATGCACACCTTTGTAAGTTTACAAACAGTTCACAAACTGTATAGTTTCAGAAATACTGCCACTCCTGGCCTGAAAACCGATATGCATCCATTTTGTACACTAAAGTTTCCTCCATAACCCAAGACACACATGAAGGAAGTGTGTGCATACAAAATTTTACACACCTTTTACTCCAACCAAACCAGCTTAATTTGCTTTATTAATTATGGAAAAATTATTTAACTATATTGAGGATTTTGTATTTTCTCTAAAGTTACTTTGTTGTTTTACAGGCACTCGCTATGGCAATACAAGAAGCCAAGCAGCAGCATCCCGACATGTTGGTAACCAAGGCTGTAGTTGTTAGAGAAACAGAATCTTCCACACAAGAGCCACATGATCATTTTAAGGTATTCTTCATATGCATACATAAGTGCATAAATAATGTGTTACACTGTCAGAATAGCTGTAGTTTTAATTGTAGAATTGTGTTAATTGCCCAACTGTCTAATGTAATACATTTTATAGTATTCAGAATTTGTAGTTATTCATGAATTCATTTCCAACTTTAGTCATAGCTAAATAATAATTATCACATTAATTCTCATTTTGTTAGCTCACTATTTCTTGAGGATGGGAATATATTAAATGCATTGCTTCTGTACATTCGCACCCTCTGCTGTCAGGTCAAGGTGACTGCATTAATGTAATTATATAGAGTGCTTACCATGTAGCTACTGAAAGTAATACAATTTAAATCGCAATGGGATAGCTTGTCAGATAGAACAAGTGATAGTCTCGACCCTCCTTTGCCAGTGAAGGGAAATCTGCGGTCCAATAGCCTGTCTTATATCCAATACTTTGAAGATACACTAGGTCAATAAAAGAACAATACATATTTTAGGCATTTTAAAACCTAGTTGATGTATGTTTATGCAGAATTAAGCTGCTTACCTTATATTGTCTGCTACACATTTCCATAGGAGACTACTGGCCGAGAAAGCACCCCATAAAGTAGAAAGGGAGAACAGCAGCCAGGGATCTGTAAAGAAGGATCGATGATATTTTTGTCAGGGAATATCCATGTCAACATATATCTATTAGAAAATCACAGGGATATACATTATAAGTGATTATCTTTTATCATGAATGCCATTTAATTTCTGAGGTAGATACAAACTATGCAAAACAATGCTGGTTTTACTTTTTGTGTAAAGAAAACGCACAGGTGCCCACTGCTGTTCAAAGTAAATATCAATTTAATTTCAATGAATTATTTTACTATTTTTTTAACTGTTGTGCATCACTACATCATCAGTATGTGCATTGTGTTTGCTTTTCTAATACTGATATATCCTTGAAACCCCACCAGCCTTGAAAATGATCCAATCCATCTAATAAGGACTGTAACATTTCCTTAGTGGTTAAATGGAGTGAGAGTGAGACAGTTGGAGAGTTGGATAAATGCATGTTGTGTCAGTGGTGTCACGTCTATGACACTAAACCTGACTGCTATAGAGTAGAGGTTAAGAGGGATTGCTAAAATAGGGCTGAATCAGCTGTTATAATATAGGAGTGCAATTATCGATTTTTGATTATTTGGCTTTTTGCACAGTTTTTCCTTTCTCTTTTTATGTATGTGGACATAAAACATCCCATTAGTGGCATAAAATCTATTCTTGGAGTCCATATTGCTCTTTGCAGAATGAACCATGTCCTCTGCACAACCATATTACACATAGAGGAAACCACTTTCAAGTCTTAGTGGTCCCAGAGGAGATCATTAAGAGAATCAGTTTATTCCCTCTCAACAGTGTCTCTCATATCACATGTAAGTAAGTCAATAAGTGAAGTAAGTAAGTAAAATGTATTCATAAAGCCCATTTAAAATGATAAGGTCAACCAAAGTGCTGTACAATACAAACAAAAATGAACTAAAAAATAAATACTTAACAAAAAATCTTAAACAACTATGTAAAATTATGTTTTTATGTGTGTGTGGGAGGGGGGGAGCAGGCATAATATTCACTGGAAGGCTGTTTCAAACTTTGGAACAGCAATGGAGAAGGCTTGATCACCTATCAGGTTCAGTCAGGACATAGGAACAGCTGACAGTAATTGGTTAGAAGCTCTCAAAGATCTAGATCCAGAGTAAGGACTAAGTAACTGTATGTTTGAGCTTGTCCATATAATGCCTTCAGATGAATGTATTTTAAATTATATCATGCATGAATTAGGAAGCCAATGAAGAGAATCCAGAACTGGTTTAAGGTGATAAACTTTTCTCATACTAGTCCATGACATGACCATGGGTGACCTGTTCCAGAGCTTTAGCAGAATTTTTTTTCTTTTTTCTTGATATTTCTCTGAGCTGGTAAAATAGCTTCAAACTACAGAATTTACTTGGTGATCAAATCTTACATCAAAGGTAAGGTTGAACTATTTAACTGTGGTTTTCACAAAGCTCAAAGCTTTCCAAATAGGCAATTGTCAATTTAGGTAGTCTAAGCAAAAGAATATCGATTTAATTCTCTTATTTACTTGTAAGCTGTTACATCGTTATGGAAGTTGCTAAGCTTAATGTAATTTACCCAGCCAACTGTAAATTGTTTGTTAATTTGAGTAAGGCAGACCAGTGCTATGTTGAGCTTTAAACCCAGATAGAAATATTTCAACAAATGTCATTGAATATTTAGGGGCAGCCATAGTTAAAGAACTGGACTTGCGTTCGAAAGGCTGCTGGTTCGATTCCCAGAGTCTCATATCACAACTGAAGTGCCATTGAGCAAGGCACCCAACTTCTATGCTAATATGGTGGTCATTTGTCGTTCATGGGTGTGGAGTATGGTATTTGTGAATTAACATACAGATTTGGGAACCATTAGTATTCGTTAACATGCTAATTTTCTACTAATGAATCTCCTGTTTAGGAAGTATTCCTGAATATTGTGGAAGATTTTCGGGAAGGTCCATTTTATTCTGAGTTTATTTATTATTTAGTTTGCTCATGTCTTTAGGAACCTAGCCTAGTGAGTATAGGTGTGCTATAAAACTGCATTGATCAGGACAAAGCTTTCCTTTTATGAGGTAAACATATTGTATTAACCAGAGCTATTCTCTATGATACTGCCTTCATCTCAAGCCAACCTATTGGATCAAGAGCAAATATTTCTAACAGGAACTGGGAATGTTCCCTGTGATGAGATAATAAACTACATAAACTACCAACTGTACAAGTGCACACTGAAGATTTAACATTGCATGATTAATTGGGAAACATAATCACCCCTTCCCACAAGAAAGAGCAAAGAAGAATTGTTTCTAGCCGTTGATTACACTTTCCAAATTCATAACATGAGAATCATTCGTTTTGATTTAGAACTGATACTGTGTGATTAGAGTGGCAATTAACCCAGACCTAAAAATTTCTGTTACTTTGTTTTTTTAGTCCTGAACTCCTGGAGAAGCCCTGTATATTTTCTCACTATCTACGAATCGTAACCTACAGGAACCAGCAGCTTGTGGATGTAAACAGGGGTACCTACTCCCTGTCAGACTTCGGAAAACAGGCCAATGCATCCATTCGCTTTTATCTGGGACTTCTTCTTCACAAAGTACTCAGCATCACTTTTTTTGCTTTAGGAAATACAGACTTATATAACGGACTTCTTGGATAGACCATGTTTTTTTTTTCCATTAACCTAAATTATGCATTGTGCCTACACACAAAACATTTTACATTGGATAGGTAATGGGAACACCAGTAGTAAAGTGTAGGTTAAGGTACTTGTTTCTATACACATATGTCGATAAAAACTCATTCAGCTAAAGAATGGCATCAGGAGATCAACTTCAGTGAATTCATCAAAAGCAAACAGAATGTTGGAAACCAATCAGTGCCAATTATGGAAATATGCTTTTTAGAAGCAAAGAGAAAATGAGAAACAGGATAACAATTACCAAACACCCTCAAAAATGATTTATTTACTGATTTATCATATAAAATCAGTATAGGGACATTTAATGTTCTTTCATTGGCCCAATGTATATTTATTGCTGGAGTAACACATGAGGATTTTTCTGTTTGTTAAGAGTTAATCAAAGAGTGTGTCCCACATAAAACATACCAAGTCTTGATAGAGTATAATATGTTCTGCTTGTTTTGAAGAAGCACTAAATCACAAATGAATGCCAAAATAGTTCTGCTAGGCATTAAAAATAAGTAAATCAACAAAAAGGAAAAGAATAGTCTAGCAAGGCATATTAGTATGTTTTATATGCATGTTCAGTCTAGTTCCACATTTGGCTATTCATCTAATAAAACCGGGCATAACATTATGACCACTGTCACACTGATTTAACGCTTCGTCTCCTGTTAGAGGGTGGGATACATAATGCATCAATTAAATATTTTATCCTCAAATCTGATCTGATATAAGCATAGCATAAGGATTTGAGCAAGTTTGACAAGTGCCAAATTGTGATTATTCAGTCAGAGCATCTCCAAAAATAAAGCTCTTGTGGGTTGTTCCTAGTCTGCAGAGGAAAATATATATTAAAAAAGTGGTCCAATAAAGGAACAGTTTAAACTGGTAGAAGGGTCATAGCTATAGGCAAGGCTCACTGACGTTGGGAACAAACTACTGACAAGCCTACCGATGAGCTACTGTAGCTTTGACAGAAAGGTGTTAGAATACACAATTGTTTTACAATTGAGTAGCACAATATTAAAAGGATTATCCTAATGCCATGTTTCAGAAAAAGCAAACTTACAGGTATAATTTTCAACTTTGCCATATGTTTATTTTCTATTTTCAGTGTTTCCAATTTCCCTCGGCCCCAACAGAACTTGAACAGACTGAAGAATGATTGCAGATGTGTATGTTTTGGTGTTGTATGTGAACAGGCCTTAAATAGTGTGTGATTATAATTCAAAAACGGGTTAAATGAAATTGTGTTAGAATGAAGAATGTCATAAATGCTCAGATTTTCATTAGACCTTTGTAGATGTTGTACAAGATTGTGTTATGGACCTTTAACGAAGAACTGCACAACATACATGTTATCAGTCCTTCCAGTAAAAAAAACAAACCAAGGGTAGTAATAGAGAGCTCAGAAATGTTAGCAATGCAATTACAGATGGGTGGTTTTCCAGACTTGATAAATGCTAAGAATTAAAAACATAGTGTGTAATGTGTGAATTTTCTGGCTTAACCAATAATGGATCTTGAAAAAGTATGATTTTTCATTAATGGTAAAATAGACTTTCATGTGAGTGTGGTAAGAAGGCAAATGACAAGACAATGCAAAACCACAAGAGACAATTATGTCCAAATGAAGTGTTTGCAAGTGGAAAAATTGACTAATACTACTGCAAAATCATGGAATAATATGAAAAATGCTAATAAACAATGAAGTGTGTCTTACGTTCCCTTTGACTTTTATTTAATTAATTTAAGACAATAAACCTTTCATATTTTACATTTTGTCTGGTCAACTTGTCAATCAATTATTAATATTAAAGAGTTCGTCAAAAAGTGTCTGCACTTTTACTAAACTAACCCTATTAAGAATTTAAAAAACAAATAAAATCACTGCTCATCAGGTCTTCCCATGTTTGTACAATTCTAATGCTATCAGAGCAACAATAAAGGTTTTTGGTTGAGCACACGCTGCTGTTTTCACATCAATACATGAAATAATTGGTCTCAGACTAACAGGTCAACGTGATTGACAGGATATGTTGTTCCCTTAACTTTAAGTTTGCCTCCACTTACTGGACATTTTGAAAAATGCTATTTATTACTGTTTAACATGTACATTTCACTGGGTTTGAAAGTGTGCCTGTAGGCGTAGTTAGAAATTGAACCTGTTTGTGAGAGTGAGTGATAAATGAGTGTGTGATGTTTTGGGATGGTTTATCATGCCCTGTCCAGGGAGTATGCTTGTTTTGAACTCAGTGTTCATAACACTGACACCACTCGGCTCTGTTTCCCTTTAATGGTGAATATTTTGGAACTGGTATACTTTAAAATGGGTAAACATATTTATTTGAAAAATTATAAGGCCAAGATAAAAAAGTATGGACTATACAAAAGTGAGTAAGAATCCCAAATGGCCTGTTGAAATTAATGTGAGGAAGGTTTTTGATTATCCCTAGTATATCCATTCCTGCATTAAAGGTCTGCACCACATTCGAATAATGTTGTGATGGGTTAAGTTTTGGCTATATGAGGTAAAGCATGATGATATGCAATGTTGTCTGAAGGTCATACACATTCAGTAGTGGTTTTTGATCATGCCCATCACAGACTAAAATTCCTCAAGATTCTTGGAATCTTTTCACAATATCATGCGTGATAGATGTTGAAATTTTAACACAGCATGATTTTTGTTGTTTTTTCTTTAACATTATTTTTTGAAAATGTCATACATATACACAGTATACCCTGGTGAAGATAAAATGTTTTAATGTATTCAGATATCCATTTATTCACGGACAGCAATTGTTATGGCCTAGATGGAAACATCCTAGGTGTGAAAACAATTTAAGCTAAGAATCACGTCACTTATTTTTGCAGGTGCATTTTAAAGAACCAGATATTTGCTCTCAGGTCTTCTGATAATGGGAGGTAAGTGGATAAACAAATCACACCAACTAACCAGAAAAAATGATAAACACCTAATTTTCTTTTGCCAAAATCTATTGAGAAATATTGCATGTACTTCAACTATTAGGACATTTTAGGTGAGATGTAAATATGTGTAATATTTATTATTGTTTAAGAATCATCTAATGTGAACTAGGCATCATCATACAAAATTATAGAATATATAAATCCAAGTTGGGATATTCTGTAAAACATGTGTAATGTCTTATTTCTCTTACTTCTTTATTTAACTTATTTTGGTAGAAATAAATTTCTGTTCTTGCTTGACATGACTTCAGCTGTGGTCCGGGTCATCTGAGGCATCATACCTTTTTACAATGCATTCTTTGGTCGGACATTTGTCGTGATTGCTTCACAATTTTGTAACACCCACAAACCTTGACATATATTCGCTTTTGGAACTTTTACTAATAACAGCCCTTTTCAACTTTGAAAACTAAAGCTTATATTAACATGAAGAACCTATGTGAAATCTGTAAATAAAATCCTCAGAACATGACTCTCCAATATGAGCACATAAATGTAATAGGTTTTTCTAGAATCCTGGGTGACACAAATCTACTAACATTTAGATTATTCTTACATACCCTGAATGTCTTTAATTACATTATTTACCCTCTAAAGTATATGAATTAAAACATATCTATTTAATTATTTTATGTATTTGTGTGTTCCCAAAGATTCAACCAACATTATTGTTCATTTTACAAACATTATCCTTACAACCTCAGGATTTAGTTTAAGGTAGAGTGGTGGAATGGCCATAAATCTTACATACACTCACAATTCTCCTTTTTGTTTTTAAAGCATTTATGTAGCTCATTTACTGGTATAGAAGAACACCAGTTACACAATAACATCAACTACAGTAACATCAATGACAACGATAAATTCAATTTAAATAAAGGCAATCATTTTTCAGACAACACATCATCATTAATAATAAAAATCCTCTGATCTTATTCCACCAACCAAAAAAACATCAGTATGTTCATGTTTCCAAAATGAAAGTTTTTAGTATGGTTTAACACCATTGGCATAGTTTATGAGATTTTATTTTTCAAAATATATTTAAATAAAAAGTACAAAACTTATCACCCATTAATCTATGCCACAAGATACTAAATAACGAAGGTCATATACATAAACTTTGTTCCATTAGTACAGGGACAGTTATTACCAATTACAATTAATGCCTATGAAGAAATTACTGTTAAATTTCTATGGAATTTTACAACAGAACTATGAAACGACCGAATTACCACCAACTCATAGAGAAATGTAAAATAATTCGGTTCAGTATGACATTTCACTGTGGCTTCCCCCCAGGGTGTGATTACTTCGTCTAATCATGTTGTAGCAGGTTGAAAAGGTAAGAGACGAGCATTCTACCATTTCTGTAGAATGACCAAATTACAAACTGTTCTTTAGAGCCAGAGATGCATGCTATTTTGTAACCAGTAAAAAAATTCGAGTAGATGTTTCCACTGTCAGACCCACAACATGAGATTTTGTTTAGATGTTCATCTATGAATCGATCTACGAATCAAATTGAAGAATTGTTTTCTGGCCAGTGATAAAGACTCAAACTCATTCAAACTTGACCAGGTACAGAGTGTAAAAAAGGTGTAACGTACCGTAAGCCTTAGTGAATCATGAACCGCTAACTAAACCTAAATGTAAATCTGTAAACTGTTCGATCTGCAAATTAAGTCTGTACTCCAGAACTACATGGCTCTGCAAACAATCCTGAACTCTTCTGTGCGAGAACGCGTTAGACACTTCCTACAACGAGATTAACCACTCAGTCGCTAGATGGTGATATAGGCTCAGTTTTAGGTAATTTATGGGTCAATTACTAATACCAGCTCCTCCAGACTTTTTTTTTTTTACAAACACTTCAAAACAACATCAGTATGTAAGATTTCTTCTCGAGTGTTAAATGATCTTCAGAAATAACACCTCAGTTTTTAAAAACTATTTTAAAGAAAAAAAAAGTTCATCAGTTCAAACGTTAAATTTAACACTGTCCTGGACAATCTGGTATCTCCAATTGACCTCACGAGCTTGTGAGTCTGAAGTCTGTAAGAGGAAACCAGAACACCCAGAGAGGAGAACTTACAACTCCACAACAGAAACGACCTGGACCACCCCACACGTGGATTGAAGCCAGGATCTTCTAGTGGTGAGATGAGTCATTGTAGCATATTGTTGACATTATCTTTTGATAGCCTTTTTCTCATTGTAATTCTGCATTTTCTAATCGATTGGGTGGCTCTTTAGTCATAGTATTACATAACCTTGGACTTTGTCTTCATTAGGAAAGTGCACCTCATCATAAGAACATGCAGAAATAACTGTGCCATGACCGGGTGGTAAAGGTTATCCCATCTCTTTGGAATGAGACAAATTCTTTGGAAACTCTTTTGGAAACTTGTAAAGAGGGTTGGGATGGTGGCTTAGTGGGTAGCACTATCGCCTCACAGCAAGAAGGTCGATACCCAGGTGGGGCGAGCTATGTCTTTTCTGTGCTGAGTTGAGACATACTACCAGGTTGATTGGACACTAAATTGTCCTGTAGGTACCTGCGATGGACTGGCACCCCATCCAGGTTGTTACCTTGTGCCTTGCGCCCATTGAAGAGCTGGGATAGGCTCCAGCACACCTCCCCAACCTTAAATAGGATAAGGGGTTAAAGACAATGAACTGAACTGAACCTTGTAAGAGTGATCATTGTATTATTGTTTTACCTTTCTGACCAAGCATTTTGTTCTGTAGGAAAGTTTGAGGTCAGCGTTGTTCTGGGAACACTTACATATTCACCAACTTACATTAAGAATGGCTTTGATGAAGTTAGTGTAATTATTTTGATTACATTGATATTTCTAGTGATGTATTGGGATGGAGAACCAGTTGGGATGGACAGACAGACAGTAGACCATAAAATATTTTGATATATATATTTTTTAAAATATTGTACATAATTTGTAAGTAACACATCATACGGTTTCGGAGTGAACAAGCAAATATAAATTGTATAAAACACAAAACAATAGTAAATAGTAAAATATAAAAACACTGTACATTTTGAAAAGCTGAGAAACATGATAGAGGTTGCATGAAATGTATATATTTATCGACAAGCATATATTAAAAGCTTTTTTTTTCTTTTTTATACAACAGCATTAAATACACTAGGGGCTACTCTTCCAATATAATGGTAGGTATCTTTTAAGTTATTTAAGGTCATGGTGTAATGAAATCTATACAAATAAAGATTTATCAGTAACTGCATAGCCAGATTTTTTAAAAGAACATTGAAACAATGTGGATAATACTGCTATATGCTCCAAAATAATTCTAATCAGTTTACACAAAAGCAATTTTTAAACATTTATTTTCCATTTACATTGGTCTAATTAAATACATGACCGACAATGTGTTAATTTATACTCTCGACATCAAATGAAACCTGGTTGTAAAGTTGTGTTATCCGTATTATAATGCAATAACATGAAGAATATGACTGGCTCTCTATTTGTTTATTTGCATCAAGAGTAAATGATTAGGCATAGTTTAAAGTACTTATAGACTGTAACACAGTGGCCACCAACCCTTTCAAGCACAAGGCAAACTTTTAAAAACTGAACAAATCAAAAGTGTACCGGCAATAATGTCATGTTCGGATTCCTTTGACAAATCTCTCCATTACAAATCTAGTGGGTATTACTGTTGCCTTACAGCAAGAAAGTCCTGAGTTCAATTTCCAAGCAGGCATGTTCTGCATGGAGTTTGCATGTTCTCTTCGTGTCTGCATGGATTTACTCCGGGCGCTTCGGGTTCCTCCCACAGCCAAAAAACATACATGGGAGGTGAAA
>JAYDZF010000018.1:9610587-9620960 GCA_034509105.1 Microcambeva barbata | reverse complement strand
GAACTGTATACTTCTTTTCAAGCAGAGTAACAAAAAATGTTCAAAGAGGCAATTTATAAGTCAGAAACAAATTCTAATTCCCGCTTCACCTCGCCACTCCACATTCAAGTTATCACTCCACATTCATAGATCAAGCTTCTTTGATCTACTGCTTCATCACTGAGCTAGTGTTACTAATATAAATTTATAATTCTAAATAGCATCACAAACATTCTGCTTCTGATAGCATCATATAGAAAGCCTGAGTGAATTTTACAGTTCAGTTGATTTCACTGACAGTGTCTAAGTGCATTGCAGTGAAGGTAGTGCTTACCTCCCTCTGGTGTTGTGAAGTTGAGTGGTTTGCTGCTGGGACCATTGCCTTTTCTATTAAAGACATTGACAGTGAGATTGTACTCAGAAAACGGCTTTAGTTCTGGCACCAGTGTGTGACTCTTATTCCCTGAAATGATCAGGAACTGTTTCTCGGCTGGCTTTTTAATAAACTTTAACAGACTTTTTGTTCTCCACCAGTTTACCTGAAACAGAAAGACTTCATTTTAGTATTGAGATTCAAATTCATTTATCTTAAAAAAAACCACATTTTTCTTAACTTAACTTGTAAGAGTACTCTTATAAAAAGGCCAATAATAAACATTGAATTATGACCACTGATAGGTTAAGTGAATAACATTGATTCAAACATCCCTGTACTTGTTAGCGGGATGCATATGAGGCAGACCGTGAACATTTTGTCCTCAAAGTTATGTGTTATAAGCAGGAAAAAATGTCATATAAGGATAGCAAGGGTTTGTATAATGAATTTACAGATTTTGACAAGGGCCAAATTGATTGGCCGAGAGGACTGGGTCATATCATCTGCAAAACTGCAGCTATGGTTCCTGGTCTGCAGTGGTCAGTATCTATCTAAAGTGGTACAATGAAGAAACAGTGGGAAACCAGCATCAGGGTCATGGGCGTCCAAGAGTAATTGAGGCTTGTGGGGACTGAAGGCTGACCTGTGTGGTCAGATCCAACAGAGCTGCTATAGCACAAATTGCTAAAAAAGTGAATGATGGTTCATATAGAACGGTGTGTGAGCAAACAAAAGTAAAGAATAACAATATCAGGAAGGGAGACAAATTGCAAAGCACAGACTGGTGAAAGAGATATTAGAAACTCTTACACTATAACCCTGTAGATGTCCTCTGATCTGGGACTGGTGCAGAGGTGACCAGCTCACCTGCAGTAATGTGGAGTTCAACACCACCACATTCACATTTTCAGGAGCAGCAACAGGCACTGGTAAGGACATGAGAAAGTATGTTCGTTAAACAATTATAACAAATGGCAAAAAGCAAACAGATGCACAAACATTAAATACCTATACATACAAACAAAGAAGTAAACAGCTAAAGAACTACTATAGCCACAGACTTTAAATGTAAACACTCTGAACATAAAATGTAATGTGTCCATGTTAAGAAAAGGTATATCACACCAATATTAACTTCACCTCTGAAAGCAATGTGCCACCACCATAGTTTTATGAATGTAAATCAGACTTAAGTGCCGAACAACTAAATTCAGTATACAATTACCAATGGTAAGATCACAATTGACTGCTTGGTGGTACTAGGTAATCCTTAATCTTATGACAGGGTGTTATTTGTGTGCCTTGTGCCCAGTGAAAAGCTGGAATAGGCTTCCACAACCCTGACTGGATAAGTGGTTGAAATGAGTAAGTGAGTAAATGATTGTAAGGTTTTGAGAAGTAAATACTTTTAAGTTTCACTTACAGTCTTCTGCGGAATATCCAGTCACCACCTTTGGTTCAACTGCCCATCCGTGGTTGTTGTAAGCATGGATTTTTACTTCATATGGGACAAACGTTGGGGTATCCTTTA
This sequence comes from Microcambeva barbata, assembly GCA_034509105.1. Classification (NCBI taxonomy): domain Eukaryota; kingdom Metazoa; phylum Chordata; class Actinopteri; order Siluriformes; family Trichomycteridae; genus Microcambeva; species Microcambeva barbata. Next base: position 9,619,074 of record JAYDZF010000018.1, on the reverse strand, counting down.
CCATATAGGAGTGCCTATTTTCCAATCGTTCATTCCAAATTTCCTCAACATGCATTTGCCTGTAGCTCAGTTTGTATGCCAGGCCAGGCCCATTGTGTTCTATAGGCAGCAAAGGCTGAGATATAAAGACAGTGTGTGAAAGGTTTTTTCTAATTTTGCAAATATTTATTTACTACATTAATGCAATGTTCATTTGTCTAACAGCATTTGTCTATCAACATCATAGTGAGTTGGTTACCTCCCAAGTAATGTGCATCTGTTGTGGCATAAGACCCTCAATTTTGATATTCTCAGGATTTCTATCTGGAGCTGTTTTAAGACAAAACAAGAACTATTACAATCCATTAACTTTGAGTGTATTTATTGAGTGTATGAAATTATTCGTGTTAAACGTTTGATCAAATAAAGGTTGAAATAGCTAGTTAATTACGCTACCTTAACATTTCAAAGGAGAAGAACCTCGCATTTCCGACATGGCATTAAATATAAAATTAACTGATTTTAGTTTTTCCTTGTTTACTGTAGTCAACTAACTTCTAAACGATCTCGTTCCCAAGCCTTAATCATTCGTTCCCATGACTTAATCATCTCACCTTAATAAGTCATGGCCAACGCATTAGGAATGCGTTCCCACATGTTCATAAGGTGTGGCTATGCATCATTTTATTTTATTTTTTTACACCATGTCACCTTAGGGGCTCCGTACATAATACATACTTGGCTGCCATGAAATTTCCAAAGCTACACATATATTTTATAAAGGTACCATAAAAAACTTAGATAAATTAATCATATTAAAGGAACATTCAAAAACCAGAGTTCTTTCAAATATGTCATTATCAAATATTTGCTTGCATTATCGGCGGCTAGACAGAACACTTTCTTTTATTTAATATTAGTCCTCCACATCAATGTAGAAGGATATTAAACACTAGATAATGTACTTTGACTCCAGTTTACTACTACTTAATTTGCATCATAAAACACAACATGGTGCAGAACAAAATGATGCATATGCAACAATAGTGAGGGGGGAGGGGGTGTTACATTTTCATACCACTGTAACACGTAATACCTTTAAGACATAATATTTGTCCTGAATAAATTGTGTTGAAACAGAAAGCAGTTCTCCTACCAGCAGAAGGGGTTTTATATCTTTCAGATGGTTGGCTGGGATTGCCTCTGCCAATAGTGTTAACAGCAGTGACTCTGAACTCATAGTTTATGTTGCCATATAATGAGAGAGGAGCAGAGCTCTGGGAACCAGATACTCGCAGTAGTGGCTTCCAAGTGCCAGGCTCCCAATGGTTCTCTTCAAACTCAATGATGTACTCTGTTCATGATCACAAAATCTTGTTGTTATTCATTACTGGAATAGATTGTGTGTGCACTTTCAAATGGAAACTGCTGTAATGATGCAACATAGTATGTAAATTTATATTTTAACAGTGAGCGATATAATTTAAATCCACAAATTTACATTGACAACAAATATAGAAATTTAATTGCATTTTGCAGAGAGAAATAAGCATTTGATCCCTCTAGCAAACAAGACTATATACTTGGTGGCAAAATCATTGTTCATTCCTTTTTAGATCATCTCTAAATCAATAAGATTTTGAGGCTGTCGCTTGGAAACTCGGACCTTCAGCTCCCTCCATGTAGTTTATATGGGATAAAGGTCAGGAGACTGGCTAGGCCACTCCATGACCTTAATGTGCTTCTTTTTGAGCCACTCCTTTGTTGCTTTGGCTGTATGTTTTGGGTCATTGTCATGCTAGAAGACCCAGCCCCGACCCATTTTTAATGTCCTGGCAGAGGGAAAGAAGTTGTCACTCAATATTTTACATTGATGCAGTGAAGTAGTCCTGTGCCCTTAGCAGAGCACCCCTAACATATAATGTTTCCACCTCCATGCTAGACAGTGGGGATGGTGTTCTTTGGGTCGTAGTCAGCATTTAGCTTCCTCCAAACTTTGAGAGCTCAGTTTTTGTCTCATCTGACCACAGCACCATTTCCCAGTCCCTCTCAGACTCATCCAGGTGTTCATCGGCAAACTTCAGACAGGCCTGCACCTGTCTCTTCTTGAGCAGGGGGACCTTGCAGGCACAGCATGATTTTAATCCATTACAGCGTAATGTGTTACCAATGGTTATCTTGGTGACTGTGGTCCCAGCTGCCTGGTCCCCCATGTTGTTTTAGGCTGATTTCTCACCTTCATCATTATCAAGGATACTCCACAAGGTGAGATTTTGCATGGAGCCCCAGATTGAGGTTAACTGTCATTTTGTATTTCTTCCATTTCTTACAATGGCATCAACATTTGTCTCCTTCTCACACTGCATTTTACATTCGTGAGCCCATTTTTGTAGCCCATTCCAGCCGTATGCAGGTCTTGTCCCTGACATCCTGACTGATAGATTAAGTCTGTATCTTTTATACAGGTGACAATTTAAGACAGCTGTCTTTAATGTAGGTAACGAGTTGATTAGGAGCATCTAAATGAACTCTTAATGTTTGGTAGGGGATCAAATACTTATTTCTCTCTGCAAAATGCAATTACATTTATATATTTTATACAATGTAATTTTCTGGATTTTCTTTATATAACTTTATATAATAACTGTTTCAAGTAAAATGATGTGGGTGTGAGTAATGTTTATTCTGTGTTACCTGTTATGGGACTGTTATGATCATTGGTGGGCACCCAATGTAGTATCACACTGCGATCTCTCAGGTCAGATAATGTTAGATTAACTGGAGGATCAGGAACATCTACAGTACAATTTTTATATACAAATTTTATTTGCATTCGACAAATCAACATGCTATACTATTTGTTATTAGCAAACTAGTAATAGACATTTGAAATTATAGGGTCTATTCGTCTACATTTTTTGTTTGATTTTGTTGACTCCCAAACTCTACATGCATGTACTATAAAAACCATAGTGAATCATATTGTTGTAAAGTGAGAAAGCGATCCATGTCTCTAATGAAGTACTCATCAGCTCACCTAGTGTCAGAAGTATAAACATGTTTGCTATGAATAATAAATTAGATGCTGTTTTTACCAAGCACAATCAAATGTGCAGATGCTGTATCTTGGTCCAAAGGTGATCTAGCGATGCAGGTGTATATTCCTTTATCACTGTGGCTTACATTGATGATCTGCAGTATTCCCCCATGAATGTGATCTCTGAAAATAAAGCAAAATCAGTACTGTTATCATTGCAGAACATTTATGTATAAACAGTATTAAATACAGATACAAAGTTACAGATACAAACCCTGATTTATCAGTGCCATTCAAAGGTATATTCTCTCCATTCTTCTGCCAGAGAATTTCCAGCTCATCACTGAAAGACAGATCAAACTTTGCCTTGCACAGAAGATCTGCTGTGGTCCCTCTTTTGACCAATGTATCTTGAGGAGGGGTGACAATTTTTGTTGGCTCTAAATAAAAAAAGATACTCAGTTCCTGTAGACCAATAATCAAGCTTTTGGCATTTGTCATATCCAGTTTATGTAGATTAATACAATAAAAAAAAAAAAAAAAAACGTTTTCACCTTTTATGTAAAGTGCTGCATTGATGCTGGAGAATCCCTCTGAGTTTCTAACAACACACTTATATTGTCCTGTGTCTTCCACCTTAGTGGTATTAATCTGCAGGGAGCCATTATCATGAAGAGTGAAACGTTCTCCTATCATAGACCCCTCTGAGTCTTTTTTTCCCCTACAAAACAAACAAAAAATATTATGTTCCCCAAACTACAGACCCAGGAAAAACCCTGGTTTTAAATTCTTGAGCCATTGGACATTGAAATAAACTAATAAAAAGGGAAAACCGATTCTCTTTAACTATCATAAAATAAACAATAATGCAGCCACATGAACAGTGCAGAATTAAATGTGTAAAATGGAGGGATGTGGGAAAAGTTTGGGGAAAATCCATGATTAGGATGCTGATAGCCTGGGGAAAGAAGATGGTGTTTAGTCCATCTGCCCCAGGGAAGACAATCAGCATGTATAATTGATCTAAATGGATTGATCCATGTCCACATTTGAGAGTGCATGGATGCATGAGACCAGAGATTGCCACAAATATATTCCACAGACCATTATGTTGCTACAGCCGTCGAAAGTAGTATGTGCTCATAATAATGAGATTTAGCAGTGTATAAGTAAATTGAATGTTTTAGATTGTGACAAGAGTTTTGGTCATTTCTGTCGGTTCTTTGCACAAAGTAAGGACCATAAACACTTGGTTTATTGACTTTGATGTGGAGAGACTCAAGTGGCTTGCTCAGAGCCATGACCTTATACCCCTGCATTTACTAAGGGATTAGTTGGATTATTGGAAGTGTGGAAGCTATTACAGCTGAAAACAGCGGACCACGATTCTATACTCTGTGATGTATTACCTGCATCTTAGCACATTTGATGCATCCTGCAATTAGCATTTTTGCACTTTAAACTGTTTATATATCTGCTGCTATAAAAACACTAGCCGTTAACTGTATATCAGAAAATATTTCTACCTCATGTACCATTTTACCCAGCACGACCTCGACTCATCTCTAGTCTTGTCTTTCTTGATTGCTTGTTTACATTGTAAATGTTTAGATTATAAATGGGTTTTGTATTTATGATAAATTAGATATGTATCTTTGTATTTTTGTACTGTTCTTATCTGCACTGTGTATTGTATTGTTTTGCACTTTTTTTTGTTGCACCGTTGGAAGAATGTTGTTCATTTCAATGTGTACTTGCATGTACCTGAAATGACATTAAAGACTATCTGATAATGACAGCAATGTACAGCATAAAGTGTAGTTATGATTTACAACAATGTATTGCTATATAGCTCCCTAATGATCATATTATGATGTTTGCACATGCATGCATACATGCATTTGAATATGAATGATGCAATACATAAAATCCCTTCGTCTGTTGTGTCTTAAAAATATTTAAAAATAATTAATAAATATCTGAACCAACCATTGTAGAGAAGCAGGTGGAGAACTAAACACTTTGCAATCCATCATGGTGCTTCTCCCAAGGACACTGGCATATTCTGTATCATTTTGTGTCAAAACCAAGGGAGGGTGATCTGAAAAGAAATTAGACAGACAAACAAAAATAAAACACACAAACACTTTGCACAGCAAAGAATTAGTATCTTGTTTCGTTTTGGAGAACTGTTAAGATACAAATGTAAAGCTCTAATATATACACACATAGATTTACCTAAGAACCTCAAATATATGTATAATAAAAACACAAAATAGTGGTATCTTATACCTGGACATCCCCTAAACTTGAATTATTTCTTGAGAAATGTGTATCCTTATATTCAGTGTGTACAAATATGAGGGAAATTTGCATTTGTGCCAACTACTCCACACTCAAAGCATCCTCATTTACCTGTATTTCACCTTTAAACTTTGTATTATTGCTTGGGGTGCTGAGAAATTGTGACAATAAGCTTTAACATATTTAAAATATTGCAGTTATGCATGATCATGAAACAGGTATCTCGTTACTCCTTGTGTGAAAAAAAAAACTTGATGCCTCTTAAACAAACTCCATTAACCATTTCTGAGTTTCGAGGTACCAATATAATTCCCTAAAAAGCATAATATTAAAATGTTAAAATTTGTGGAGGCTTTTGCTAATCAGTATTACTTCCTGCCCCTCCACGATAGCAACACTGTAAAACTAAACATGAAACATGGTTTGACAACGTTTGGTTTGGAGAACCTCAAGTGGTCAGCTATTAGCCCTGATCTCAGCCCTACTGCACAGCTTGGTAATAAACCTATTTTTTTTTCATTTACAAAACAGAATCACTTACTCATAACCAAGATGTTGGCATTGTTTATTAAGGTGCCATGTCTGTTGAAGGCCTCACACTGGTAAGATGCACTGTCATTTGGTTGTGCTCGCTGAATGGTAATGGTTTCACCAATTGCTTTTAAATGTGGAAACTCTGAAAGAAGAATTGGATGTTGGTCATTTAATATATTGAAGGTGTATTTGCATAAACAAAGTGAATACGTTCTTGATTACATTTTTGATGAAAATAATTTAATAAAAAATACATTGTACATTTACTGATATAAATGACCATATATATATGAATTCCTTTCATCATCTGAGCATACAATCACATGCGTTTTTATATATCACTTTATACAAATTCTGTTTGTTTTTCAATTATTTTTTGTGGTGGGAAGAGGGAGGCCTACTTATATTCCACCTGCATTAGAAAGGAATAATTTTTTATTTATATTTTAAGCTGACAAAATGATTGCAAACCGGAATTTTGTCCACCTTCAAAAACTTGTTTCTCTCCACCAATTTACTGGAAAACCACACAACCTGGGAACACTGTTCTAGTCCAATCTTCAATTAAATCTTAATTGTTTCACTTTTTAAGATAAAAACTTGTTTTATCTCTATCTGATTTGTAGGACGTCTTAGCAATGGCTTTCTTGCTGCAAATCGTCCTGTCAAACCTGCAGCTCGAGGTCTTCTCTTCTCTTGAACGACTTGAATGGCAATCAATAACTGAAAGATTTTGACTTAAATAAAACAATTTCTGTAGTTGTACACACATTTTACTCCTAAAACATGAGATACTGTATAAACAGCCTACGAATTTAAGGTGATAACTCACCACTAATAGGTCTGGCGTTTTTCATCCATGTGATTGTTGGCTTCGGCTTTCCTGTGACATTACACTTGATGTGAATGTCTGATCCAATCGACACCACCTGAGTTTTTATGGGCTCCTCTAACCAGCGTGGAGGCTCTGATAAACAAAATGATTAAATGATTACGAGACGAGGGATCGTGAAAGTACTAAAACTAGAGAAACAGTGCCATCGTATGTACATATTTCAAAGTGTGTTCTATGACAACAAACGATAGGCAGATACTGTTTAGCATTTAAAAAATAAATAAACCAGTTAAACCATCATGATCCACTAATCAATATACTTTAAAATAATCAATAGTTTCTGTGGTTATGGTAGTCTAGTGGATACATCTTTGGGACATCAACTACAAATTTGGGGTTCAAATCCAGGTTCTGCTATGTGGTCCATGAGTAAAACCCTAAACCTTTTCGTCCCCAGGGGCACCCCCAGACACTGACCTCTTCTTCCAAATAAGCTGGGATTATGTGAAGAAACAATTCGGTATATGTAATATATGTAATAAAATTCTGATATTTTCTACAGCTGGTGATATCCAATGCTTTAATTCAGGGTCACTTTCACATTCTTTCCAGTAATTTCTTTTGTGAGTGCTAAATTTGGGCGTGGCAAATGTGTCCTTTGGACTAGAAAGTTTAAACTGGAAAGTAAGAGAAGGTAGGTCTATTTATTTTCCAGCTGCTTTAGAAATCAATAGTTGTAATTAAATTTTTTTCTTTAATTTGATGACACATTGGTGACTGGTTGTTGATAAGGCTCACTTATAAAAGGGTAGTTATCCTGTCATGGAGCATCAGAATGACTATTGTAACTCAAATGAGTTGTCTTTAAAGCTGGTAATGACATGAATTTGTCACAACAAACAATTTGTCAAATACCATTAGAGTTCGAAGATAATTATTATATATAATATTATATATTATATTATATAAGTTTTATATAGAATCTACACTACATTCTACAAACACAGATAACATAATAAATGTATTATTGTAGATTATATTTTCAAGTTGTATGATAATATATGGAATTGGTCAGTCTAAACAAGTCTAAAGTCAAAGCTCAGTTCATCAGTTATATGATCACATACCTTCTACTGTAATTTCAAAATCATGGACAGCTTCTCCAGCAGAATTACTGGCTCTGCATGTATATTTCCCACTGTCTTCTTCTGTAACTTTCATTATAGTCAGCTGTTTTTTATAGTTCTTGAAATTTGTGCGTTGTGGTAACTTCCCTTCTTTTTTGCTCCATTCAATCAGTGGTGTTGGACTAAAGGAGAAATCATCATAATAAAGACAACACATCATGTTGCAATAATGCATTTGTTTTATTTTTACATGCAAACATTTGTACCAGGATGGTGACTGGCTGAAATTAACGCCATCTGCTTTCCATCTTCTGTAACCTCTCAAGAATTTTTAAGTGGAATAATATTTTTATTTGATGATGATGTGAAAGCAGCTGTACATCAGTGGCTAAATGCTAAAACTCTGTGTTCAAACATTCTGCAAGCCAATCCATATTGAGTCAATAATTTGAAGATCACTCTTACATATTCAAGTATAGAGCACAATTATTTTACCAGTGAAGGGTCAACCATTGTATGGCGTCCTTGCTCGGGGACTCAAGTGACTCAAATGTATGACAGAAAACTCCCAAGCATCTACTCTAAGTGTGTGTGTGTGTGTGTGTGTGTGTGTGTGTGTGTGTGTGTGTGTGTGTGTGTGTGTGTGTGAGGGGGGTGTATTTATGAATATA
>JAYDZF010000018.1:9597121-9610487 GCA_034509105.1 Microcambeva barbata | reverse complement strand
AGCACACATGCCCGGAGCGGTGGGCAGCCCTAGCCACAGCGCCCGGGGAGCAGTTAGATGTTAGGTGCCTTGCTCAAGGGCACTTCAGTCGTGACCTGTCAGCTCTGGGATTCGAACCGGCAACCTTTTGATCACAAGCCCAGTTCTCTAACCACCAGGCCACGGCTGCCTATCAATGAAAATCAATGACAAAAACATTCCTAAGAAATTGAGAAAAATGACATACCTTCAGAAGGAATATGAAAACTATAGATAGGAGATGAGAAGGTCAGAAGAAGTAACACTCCAAGACCCTTGAGGCCCCTCATTCCCACTGACAACTTGGCTAATCTCTTACTGATTCAGGTGAGCAGGATCTATAAAAAAGATTTTTACATAGTTATTTTATTTGGTGTTAAGTATTTCCAAAACTATCTTACCATTTTAATACCATCAGCCAAATATATTTTGGTTGAGCGTGTACCATTCAATTTACATCAGAAAAAATTAAATTTTAGCTTCTGTAAATGTCACAAAATGTGGAAATCAGATACTACTCCTCTCACCATTGATTCCAATTAAAACATGAAACTGAAGAAATTGAATTTTCTTCTTATCATTGGATATTTCTTCTTCTGGATAAATATGGAGGGTTAGTGCCAAAAAGGGCAATCGGCATAAAACTATGCCATGTCAATAACGTAGATCACAATCAACTGTGGTGACCTGTAATGGAAGCAGCTGAAAGGATTCCGAAAGTAGATGCCGAATACCATTAAATGGGTGTCAAATTCAATAAATAATGCAATTCTTAGTGAAGCATGAAACATAACATAATTGAATAATGTAAATAATATGTTCAATTATGTTATTTCCTTCACACATTGTAAAAAGAGTTTTTAGGTTAAGTGAATTAGATTTAGATGGCACACTACATGTCCGTAGGAGGAAACTGTGGGACTGTGGGAGTATACTGGAGCTCCCGGGGGAAACCCAAATTCAAACAGGGAGAACATACAAACTGTGCATCCGGGTTTTTTATTAGTATAGTTCGCATGAACGTCCCATTTTTCAGTGGGTTTATTATATATTTTCCTTAATGCGTAGTGCTTTTTAATTGCATCTTCTATAGAAAACCAATAATCATGAACATGCTAGAGGCTCATACCACACAAACTCATTAATATTTAAAACTCACGCAAAACAGGACCAACGTGTCAGGCCAAAATATCAACAGCTTAGATTAACCCTCAGGGCTGGATGTTTTGAACTGTTTGCACAAGTTTTGGGGCTCCGTTTTAGCAGCCTTTTGTGAAAAGTAATGTGTAAACTGCACTTCATCTGCACGTTTCATTAGTAACAGATTCTGTACATTAAAAGACACATGGTGCAACCTTCTCTCGTATACATATAAAATTAGAAAAGGGGTCAAACAGATTGGTAGATGTGGGTAATTAGCAATAGCAAACATAATTTAATTCATATATTGCCAGTTTTGAATTTACAACAAATGATTGGGAGCATTTTTATGTTCAAAATGACCAAATTTATTCACATGTCTGTTACATTTTACAGCAACTTTAAAACTCTATGTCTTAAGAAACATGCAATTAGTATTTAGTCTGGATGTATGATACGCTACAGCTCTAGTTATTACTAGTGCCAGTCTTGTCATACTTTTATTTATAGTTAAAATGTCGCATGGGACAGAAAGAGGTAGCAAGTTGAAAATTACTTTGGAATGTGTTTAGGATGTTGAGGAACAGTGAGACATGTGAAGTAAACGGTTCCATAATGATAAGCGATAGAAGGGCGTAGAACAGGATGTCTTAAGAATGAGTGGTGTATAAAACCTCAAAGCATCTTATTAAAATCTTAATAGAAAGGATTTATACTTGTTGTTGGTTCTGTTTCTTCCTGAGCTTGTTTTACAACAGCTACAATAAGCAGACAGCCTACTGGACAACTTAAATTCGATACACGGACCAAGTTAAATTAGCTAATTAATGCTTGATAATACATATATTTAATAATGGAACAAAAGTCAAAATGCCCTCCGTTTTTCTTGGGAACTACACTGTGTTCATTCATTTATTGTCTCTTTTACCTCAGCTTTGTTCTATTAAGAGGTCACAGTGGGTTAGTGGGCAAAAGGCAGGAAATATAGACAGGTCGCCAGTCCATCACAGAGCAAACACACATACATTCTCTCTCTCTCTCTCTCTCTATCTATCTCTCTCTCTCTCTCTGTATGCAAACTCCAAATAGAAGCTTTATTGCAATAATCATGAGAATGTACATAAAACAGGCATATGACCACCATCCTAATATTTTGTTAGTCCTGGTTTTGGATCAGAACCAGTAATACATTCTTTAGCAATATGAGCTACAGTAGCTTGTGTTTTGGATCGGACCACACAGGACAGCCTTTGCTCACCATGCATCAAAAAGCCTTGGCTGACCATGATAACCCTATCACTAAAGAGCTGCAGTTTTGGAGATGCTCTGTCCCAGTGGTTTAGTCACACTTTCTCAAAATTCTCATGATTGCCAATTTTAATCACTGCTAACATCAACTTTGTGGATAAAATGTTCACTTTCTGCCTAATATATCTCACCCACTAACATACACCATGGTTATATAATGACTGCCATATCAGTGTAATACTAGGTATGAATGAAGGTGCCTTTTAGCTTTGCGTAACCAATAAGGGGCACTCTTCAAAGTTTGGCAAACGTGGTAATACAGCCAATGGTACAGTTTTTTTTCCAGTCACCGCTTGTCAGAAATTTCACATGTTTTAAGCCCCAAGCCTCATAATTGAGATGTTTTGAAAGTTCTACATAGATCTCATAACATAGATTACACAGATATTAGATTTGGCAATAGGGAATTTAATTCTTGAGTCACATTATTATGAAATAAGTCACATTCTGTTAGCTTGGTGGATAAAAGGTAAAAGGAACCAATACATGCTGATTGTCCTTTTTGGGATGGTTGAGATCTTCCAGGAAGACAATTTACATGGCAAGAAATGTCTATGATTTGACTTCCAAGTACTTCTCTAGCGCCACAATTGTCCAGAATTAAACCCAACTGAGCATCTGTGAGACCACCTTGATCACCGGGTTCTATGGATCCACCGCCACAAACCCTCCATTTTTTACTTTTATTTAGTCACAAAATGAACATTTGAAGAATTCCAAGACATGTCTTCTAAAGGTTTATCTATAGTTATGACAAGTTACAAGGTGTACACTATTTTAATATTGCCATTAAAAGTGTAGTAAAGTCAACAATTCAAAATTTAAAATGATCTACTTACTTTAAAAAGTGTGTTAAACTGTGTCAACAACAAAATCCCTTACATGTGCGTAGAAGAAAGCATTTACCATAGTAAACATGTCCACGTTCTGGTGTGCCTTCTCAGCCACTCAGCCTCTCTCTTTTTTCTCTCTCACTCTCTCATTTTCTGCAAACACGCACACACACGCACACAAACACGCCTCCAACACGCCCCATTGCTTCCGCAAAGTACTAAATGAGATTCAAAGAGGAGACGTCAGCAAAGCCTTTCTCTAGGCTAGGACAGTCCCTAAGCCGAAGAGAGTCCTATTAAGCCTTGAACTATTTAAAGAAAGGCCCAGAAAGTGATGACATTTTGAACTCAAGTAAACAAAGTCTCAAAGTCAAGAGCACATCATTTTTACAGTAGGTGCAATATAGAATGAGAGCTGCATATCAGTCACTGGGTTAGTAATATTATTTTAGTCATCAAATTATTGATTCAGATTTAGAATACTCTTATCATCACTGTGCAGTGAAATAGTGAACACTAAGGGCAGTGAGCACTCATGCCCATAGCGGTGGGCACCCCTAGCTACGGCATCCAAGGAGCAGTTAGAGTTTAGGTGCCTTGCTTAAGAGAACTTCAGCTGTGGCTTGTCAGCTCTAGTTCTCTGCACGTGTATTCTTTTTAAAAAAAATTCATATTTCTCGCTCATCTTCTAAAAACATCCAGAATGGTGGGTTTTCCACACTGTCCATTGATAATGAAAGGTAATGTCCAATAGTGTTACACTTTGTAAAAGATTGGGGCCATATCAAGGGTGTGTTCCTGTTTTTGTGCCCAGTGCCTTTGAGTGTCACGGGATGCTTGACATAACACAATGCTTATAAAAACAATACAATAAATAAAGATTTTCAGTGGTCAGCAGAAAACAAATAGAATGTTAGAACTGTAACGCCTTCCCTTAAGGTGTACAAATGTGTATAAAAATCTTAATTTATATAATCTTCATTAAAAATTCTTCCTGAGCTCAGGAAAGTGCACCATGTTCTTTAATCCTTAATTTATCCATACATTTGCACATTTATAGGTCCAATGTTTGTGAATTTTTTTATCCCATTTGTGTTTGTATGGAATATATAAAAGTATTAACAAAGCATTTAGAACGCTTGTAAAGTCGTTGTAAAGTCAAGTGGTTAAGGTACTGGATTAGTAATTCAAATAAATAGAAATGAGCGATCTAAAAAACAAGTTTCTGCATTTTCATATTTTGGTTGAAGAGTGGTGGTGAGAGGAGTAGTAATCTGAGAGTGCCAGAGAGTGCTAAAAGTTTGGATTTAGTTTATTTGCTCAATGTGTTACAATGGTAAAAAGCTAGAAAAATGCATCACAAATGAATGTTACCATGTATAAAGTAATGTCATTTGTTTAAAAACTGAAACCAATTGATAATAAAACCATGGGTCTATAAACTATCTAGTTATATAATTACAAATTAGATGGCTAAAATCTGTACTGTTTGCCATGTGGAGAATGCAAAAAATTCAAATCCACCCAATCAGCATGGATCATGTCTTTTGAGATATGCAAGTTAACCATGCCACTGACGATAAAACTCCACTACACGGACACATGCATTCTTTTAAACTTTATTTTGCTGACAGTTGGAATGCGTCTTTTCTTTTTCTGCCCCAAAATACATCAGGTCACAGTACACGGTATCTCTTTATATCAGTTCTTCTTATGTCTACTTATGCTATGCTACTCTACTGTACTTACTCACTACTTGTTCAGTTTAGTAAATTATCGTAAACCACTTATCCTAATTAGGGTCGGAGTGCAAGACACACGGTAACACTCTCAATGGCACACCAGTCCATTGCAAGTACCTGCATGACAAATCAGTGTCTCCAATCAACCTGTTGACATCATTTTTGACTGTATCACAAAACCGTAGCACCCGGAGGAAACTCCGCATAGAAAGAACCTAGATCGCCCCACCTGATTATCAAATCCAGGACCTTCTCGCTGTGCTAACATGCATATTTTGGTATCATTAATCTTCTTGTCACTTTTGTTTATGTGAAAAAAATAAAACCTGGTTTGTGAAAGCAGAACAGTTCGCTGGCGATTCCAGTTGTTGATGGATGGTGTAGTGTGAAACCCCTGGTCACTGATCAGTTGAGTAGTCTGAAAGCCCCACAGACCTGAATGACTCCCAAGTGCAAGACAGTCGTGTAGTGTGAACTATACAGCAACCGGGCGACTTAAAAAGTCGTCCTGGTCATTAGATGAGCTTAAGTAACATGTGAATTCGAGTTTATAACACGTAATGTCACATTATTGTGAGTCTGAACAAAGAACACGCTGAACTACAAACTAGTTTTGTTGTCAATTGAATCTATAACTCCTTATTTAACTTTTTGTTAAAGCTGAGTGGTTCATACGTAATCGATAGAAAGGGGTAGATTTAAATTCTTATAGTGTTATCGTGTTGTAGTACTGGGGTTAACAATTACACAAATAAAATATTTTTCACCAATTCAAACTGTATTCTTACTACATACTTTACTCAGTTCCAAAAAGTTGGGCAGTAAGTAAAAGGCAATTAAAGCCGAAAAAAGATGAGAAAGGTTTCTCAATGCATGATCACAAAAATAAGATTTCTCTGTCCCCATTGACATTACAGAAGATTTACATATTTTTTAATAATCTAAATAAAATCTTTATGTGTAAAAAATCACTACATGCTTCAGCATCCCCCTCTAACTTTAAATCAATTGCTGCTTCCCATGTAAATGCATCCCTTTTGAAATCGCTAAAGAAGACTATATTCCAAAAGCAAACAACTCTGTATAAAGATCAATAAAGAAGTATTTCATTGTTTAAACAAGCATTTAAATAATTACATTAATTTTATTGATTTTTACTGTTTAACTTCAATTGGTTTTTTTAGTGTTTTATATTATACCCTGGTTATTTTCAGTGTATATGTGTAAAAAACAACCATTTCTTACATTGGCCTAAACCATATGCCGTTCCACAGAACCATGGAATGCATGAACAGGTTATCCATAAATATTTTAATAGCTATCCATAAAATACCTTGAAACTAATTGATGTTCTGCTTTAAGGTCGCACTGTGTTTGCCGCATAATCCTGGCAATTTTTTATCTGGGATGTCTCTACTTGTTTCAGCAAGATAATGCCTAGCCATGTTCTGCACATGTTACAACAGCATGGATTAAAAAGTACAGGTGCACTTGTATTCAGAATATATATATGTATGACTGCCATACATTTATGAATTTCATATTCTATACTCAAAACTGTCATGCATTCACTAAATCTTTAGAAATTAATTCATTCAAAATGCAGCTGCTTTCCTGATTTTAACCAACCTTAACACTGACAGACCACTTCTCTGCTGCGTCTCTTTACTGGGTTCCCGCAGTCTCAAACATTCTGCTAAAACAATGATGTTTATTCAAAAGTGCCACGTTTTCTTAAAAACAAGAACAACAACAAAAAAAAAAAAAAAACCACTGCACTGCAACCTTCAAGCCACTTGTCTCGCTCAGCTTGATTCTTTACCCAGAACTCAGTCTGTCTTTACCCAGAACCCGGTCTGTCTGATCTTCTAAGTCTCTCTTCAAAAGACTATTAAAACACATTATTCTTCAATTAACACTGAGAGCTAACATGCTTATTACCTTTTTTTCTTTTCTGTTTTTAAGACTTTGGTTCAATTAGGGATTCAGCAGATTTGTATTATTGTACTTTTGTCTACTTCTTTAAGTTAATCTGGATAAAAGTGTCTGCTAAATGTTAAAAATGTAAATGCTGTTAAGCCTGGGGTCAATGAGTAGTCCATGGCTAAGCTGTGAACAGTAGTTTACATATATAGTGGAGAGGAAGAGAGTTTTAAATGACAACTGCCTTGAACTTGAAATGAGTCAGTTTCCTAGAATGGAAAATGTGACTGCTCTAACTGATGGGAGGGCGCATTAGAAGAAGAATACAAGCAGTATGTGCCCAAACATGCTTAAAAGGACTGGGGATTAGCACAAACATGCAGAGCCACGGTTACAAAGTGTAAAGAATCAACAGGTCAGAGAAGGTGTAACAAGCCCAGTCTGATCATACAGCAGTTCCAGTAAATGTTGAGAGTTGACACACTGGTATTTATGGGTTTAAGCCTTATATTTATGTAATCTTAATGTCATGGATTTAGAATTTAGAACACTGTTTTTTTCAGAACTGTGCTTTACACACAGTTGAATATCTACATTACCTGTACAGAAAAGAAAAGAAAAAATAATTGAACAGTACCCTGAAAGGACAAAATGAATTTTGCAAATCTATTAAAAATTAAAAACATGTTCCCATGAACAAAAGTACTGAAATCATTTGCACGATACTTTGAACACTTCTTACAGAAATTACAAGCTTAAGTCTTTTTAATTATGATGCTACAAGCTTAGCACACTTAATTTGGTGCAGTTTCTCTTATTCTTTTTTTGCAGAACCTATAAAGCTCCATTAGGTTGGATGGGAAGTGTCGGTACCCAACCGTTTTCAGATTTCTCCAGAGATGTTCAATCATCTGGACCACTAAAAATATTCACAGAGCTGTCCCTAAGCCCCTCCTTTGTTATCTTGGCTGTGTGCTTAGGGTCATTGTCCTGTTGGAAGGTGAACCTTCACTCAAGCCCAAGGTGCTCTGGAGGAGGTTTTCTTCAAGGATGTCTCTGTACATTGCTGCATTCATCTTTCCCTCAAGCCTGACTAGCCTCCCAGTTCCTGCTGCCATAAAGCAAGGCCACAGCATGATGATGCCACCACCATGCTTCAATGTAGGGATGGTAATGGACTCCACACATGATGATTAGTACTCAGGCCAAAGAGTTCAAGAATTTTGTTTCCCATTGTGAGTTCTTTAGGTGCCTTTTGGCAAACTCCAAGCAGGCTGTCTTTTGCTTTTTACTAAGGAGTGGCTTCCATCTGTACACTACAGGCCTGATTGGTGAAGTGCAGCAGAAATGGTTGTCATTCTCATCTCACCACATAGCAATGTGGACCCCTTGGGTTCATAATTACCTTCCTGACTAAAGCCCTTCTACCATAATTACTCAGATTGGCCAGTCAGCCCAGCTCTAGGATGGTTCCAAACTTATTCCATTTGCAGCCCTAGCCATGGCACCCATGGAACATTTAGGGGTTGAATGCCTTGCCCAAAGACTCATTTGTCATGACCTGTTGGCTCACAGAATCAAATGGGCAATCTTTTGATCACAGGCCCAGTTCTCTGTACAATGTTTGTTGTCCTGGAGAAAATAAATTAACTCCAAAAATCAATAAACCTCAAACACAAATGTTTAAGTAAGTAAAAGTGAGGTATTGGCTTTCTTAGGAGAATATCTATCTGTGCACAATTATTTGGCTTTTATTTTTGTACCAAATTTTTATGCAGCAAAATGTAAAACACACATTTTCCCATCTATTTTTTCATATGTTCAAGTGAGAATTACAAACAAAAAACTTTCCAATAAACATGTCTTAGACCTATGAAAAAATCAGTGACCAATATAGCCACCCCTCTTTTCAATAACAGTGATAAGTCTTCCATTCCTCTCAGTTTCTTGATCTGTTGACAATCCACTATTTTGCAACCACAGCCTCACAGACACTGTTCAAAAAATTGCGCAAAAGTTTGCAATTGGGTTCAAGTCAGGTGAGGAAGGGGGGCATGTCATAAGTTGTAAACACCTTTACTGGCTAGCCATGCACAGGAGCACATGTATGCATGTGATGGAGCATTATCCTGCATTATCATTGTCTTGTTGGAAGATGAGGCCTCTGCCTAGAGCACCGTGCAAGAGGTTTTCTTCCAGGATATCTCTGTACTTGGCCGCATTCATCTTTCCTTCAATTGAAACCAGTTGTCCTGTCCCTGCAACTTTAAAAACACAGTCATAGCATTATGCTGCCACCACCATGTTTCGCTATTGGGATTGTATTGGGCAGGTGATGAGCAGTGCCTGGTTTTCTCCACTCATACCGCGCATAATTAATGCCAAAAAGTTCAATCTTCATCTCATCTCCAAAGTTCTCATAGTCTGCGAGTCCTTCATGTGTTTTTGCCAAACTCAGGAGAGGCAGGCTCTCATATGTTTTGCACTGAGGAGAGGCTTCAGTCGGGCCACTCTGCCCTAAAGCCTCGACTGGTGGAGGGCTGCAGTTATAATTGACTTTGTGGAACTTTCTCCCATCTTTCCTTTGACCTCATGATTCTCATTTGCTCTGACATGTACTGTGAGCTGTGAAGTCTTATATAGGTGTGTGCCTTATACAACTGTGTGCAATACAGATGTGTGCCTCTCCCAATCAAATACAATCAGTTTAATTAAACACAGCTGGACTCCAATGAAGGAGTGAAACCATCTCAAGGAGGATCAGAAGGAAATGGACAGCATGTGAGTTATGACCAAGTGATATTTGAATTTTTCTATGTCTACATTTCTGTTTTTTTATGTCAAGACAGGGTGTACATTAATAAGAACTAAAATGGACCTTTTAACAAATGGCTACAATGAAACAAATTTAAATGTAAAGGAGTCTGAATATCATGATATCGCTGTTAAGCTCCTTAGGCCACACCCTCCCTCCTTACACAGATAGCAGTTAATCAAGTTTGGAGTTAAAGAATATGCCTATGAATGATAATAATAAAAAATTAATCACTTGTCTAATATTTGTTCACACAGTATATATACACCAATGTGCCTCAGAGCTGTACAATGATAAAAGTTGAATCGCACAAATGCTGCAGTGATATTCGAGACTTCAAGGAGAGTGCCATGCATCAGCCACTGTTTGCCTTTGGTGGTGGTGGTGTTACAGTGTGGGCAGGTGTGTCTAGTCAATACAAAACTGCCCTACGCTTTGTGAATGGTTTAGTGGCATGCCCATACTACTTGAAAAACTTAATTAATCATTTTATAAATATACCAGATACAAGCTTATCCACATAATAGAGATATATAATGGAGATTTGTTATATTTCATATGTAGTATAACAAATACATGTAAATAAATGCATTTCAGAAAAATAAAAAGGTGCATTCTTTTGGTCTTAATTCTAACAAATGCAATTAACAGAAATCATGCTATGTTTAATCATTAAGTTGGTTGTAGTACCACTTCTCTCTATAGTGGCCAATTTTCTCTTACCTTGAGCAATGTCCCCTCATCAAATGCTCCACAAAATCTTGCACGTATTTCATTCCGAAGCAAACATGAACAGGCTTGAGCATAGCTGTAAATATTCCAAGAGTCTACACACCACTACAGAGTATATACAAACAAACATTTTAAAGGTAACTGACAGACAGAACCTGTAGAACCAGTGCTCTGTAGGTAATGGCTGAAGAACTGACATGTACCCATGCATAAGAAACTGTATAATAAATTAAAGATAATCATCAAATAAAAAAGGTCAGATTGGTCCACACAGGAGTTCCACAACCTCTCTATTTTAGCCGTTAATTCTCTGAAAATCGGTACATAGATGTAATGCATGCTGGCAAAATATGTCTCAAAAGCAGAAGTGTTTTACAAAGAGCAGTTATGAACTGCCCTCTTGAATCTGTAGAGAAGGTGAGAGAAGGACAATAATAACCAAGCTTTTATACATCATGCACAAACCCTAACATCTGTTGCCTGAATATTTAGGGGTTCTAACAATCTCCTTCAAACCTCACCAATGCTAAGTTGCTGCAGTTGGGCTCATTTACATAACACTGGAGGCAAGAAGCGCTGTTCACACCTGCCATTTGGCAGTTCTTTGGGATTTAAAGGTATAACTGCCAAATGGCAGCGCTCTGGTAGTTCTAGTGTTAAGCAATGTATTTGACCCTCATTGCTAAGACTGTTTACTGTAACTGTATTGTTGCTTTGGATAAGGGCATCTGCTAAATGCTTAAAATGTGTACGAAGGCTAGCAACTAGATGTTCGTCATTCTAGCAGCAAAATCCAACCAATAATCATTCAAGTTCCAATTTATATTAATTATTATTCTAAATTAATATTCTATTACTTTAAATCTTCCAATAAATGCAACACAAAGGTCCAATTTACAATAATATAAAAGTACATTACGTATTTTAAAATGGAACTATTTAGTGTAAATAACTACACAGGTGTGTCTGAAAACCTATAGCTTTTTCTCTGCATTTTACGTCATTCAATAGCCCTAGTAAGTTATCTTAAAATTCCAACTGTATATTAATGAGCGGAAAGTCAATCCCAGCATTCAATACTGCAAAAAATAGGTTGAATGAGGAGGAACAATGATTTTTTGTAAAATGTAAAAAAAAAAACAATTGTCAAGGATGTTTAATAAGTATAAACAAATATACCGATTTAACTGTATCTGGCATTAACATATTTGTAAAATATGGCAAAATATGCCTCAGCAGTGCTTTCTACTTAAAAAAATCTTAAAAACTTAAAAAATCCAGAATTAGATTTATCTTTCTAAAGCATGTTTTGAATGAAATGGCAAAATGAGTGAGAAAGAGTGAGATTAATTTTGTTCTCTACAGCTTTTCTTCAGATTGGTGCTGCATTGGAAATACAAAATATTGAGTCATGACATCTACAACTTGCCACATGCCATAAATAACTTGCCATGATATGTTCTCGATTACATCAGACCATCTAGATTAAAATTTTCTTTCCACTGCAATAGTCAGGTTATTTATTATTTTATTGTATGGAATAAAGTTGACCCTATGTTATTTTACAAATGACTGAAAAGTATTTTCAACACCACGGAAAATCTTTAAAATTGTTGTAAGGTGGATAACTCCTTAATTTTTCACACACTTAATGACTTGTGGAGTTGATTTTAAATTCTATAATAGTCATTTTAATCCAACTTATGCATAGGCCACAAATTCATTTTGGGTCATTGAAGTATCTCTTTATCTATCAATCGATCTGTTTCATTATTATTTTCTCCTAATTAGTGGAACTTTTACACCATTGACCATGGTTAAAAAACATACAATGCACATTGACCCTCATCCTGTACCTGTATCCTCTTGGAATGTCAATTAGTCAATGAGTCCTAATAGCTCTTCAGGAGTGCAACACATCTACAACAGTCCATCAACAACAACTTTGATACAAAATATTTTCGTAAAGATTTGTATTTGTATTACCTTTGTTAAAATTTAAATTATTTCATCTTTAAGGATGCTTGTTGTGTTGTGGATTTGCTATTTATTGGGCATTAAAGCCAGTTTACACTTAAATCTATAGTTAAATTGCGCAAAACTTAAAGGGTCTGTAAATATTTTCTTCGTCTTACAAGTGGCATGTCACAAAAAAGAACATTTGCATACACACCTGTGTCAACTATTGCCTTAATCAGGCCTTTTAAAATAAAGTTAAATTCTGGTTGAGCTTCCCATGGGTGTGAACCTGCATGTTTATATATCAAAGTCAGGTTGTCTAATACACTCACTCACCATTTTTGACACATTTGACAGAAAGGTATTTCTTTCTTTTTTTATGTGCATCCTTAGATGAACATCCTAAGTAATGTACACTGACTATTTTTTTTTCTAAAATAGCTGCAACTGCATTAACTCCTTCTGGCTGGGATGCTCTTAAAATGGAAACAAAGACAGAATCTACTGAACATGCACTAGGCAGCAGAACACAAACCTCAATCATTTTTCATTCTAAAAGTGCAATCGAGTTCAAACTTGTTTACAACTTTCTGGCTGGTGCAAACTAGGTGTTCTGATCATGTTATCATCTGTACAGCATGCTGCAACAATACCCCTCGTGTAAAGTAGAAATTCAGTCACACAATAACAGGGAATATGAATGTCTTTTAATGCAAATAAATCATTTGAAAAAAAAAATAAAATAAAAAATTGTACTATGGAATTGTATATTATTCTATATTAATTAAAGGATTTTCTACACGTGTTACCTCTACATATATACAGTTAGGTCCATATATATTTGGACACTGACACAAATTTTGTCTTTTTACCTGTTTACTAAAACATATTCAATT
>JAYDZF010000018.1:9574001-9584589 GCA_034509105.1 Microcambeva barbata | reverse complement strand
CCATCACCAGTTAAGGTTTAAGAGTTAACATTAAACAGAAATACATGACATATTACATAATACAGTGTTTTCAAGGACTGAAAAGAGTATTACAGAGCTAGGCAGGAGAAAATTCCACTTTAATATTGCAGCAACAATGATCAAAGCAGGAGCAGTAATTACATCTAAAAAGCAGCATCATATTTGGTCAAGGTGACATTCACATTCAGTTACATAAAAATATCTCTATTTAAGTTATGTCCTTGAAACTCTCCAGAGGGCCTTAACCAAATATGCCCCATCACTGCTGTACCATTGTGAAAAAAGAGGCCAACGAAGCATTTTGAATGTCTGTGACTATACTAATTTTGGAATTAAAATGTACTGAGCTGGTGAGAAGACTCACAAGCACATAAACAATTTAAAAAAAACATCAGCAATATCCAGCCATACCTAAGAGTTTCTAAAGCTCCTCTCCATCAGTTGGTTCTAGAAGGTAATTTAGGATTATTCAGCATTGAGTTAATTCACTTTCATATTCCTTACCACATTTCAAAGAAAACACACATCCCCTTAACTAAATTTTCACTTGAAATTCAAGACAATATCACCTTCTTTCAAGAATGCAAACACAGCTTTTAACTTGTAATTTTAACATGTAATCAAGATGATACACATGTTTATTTAAAATAAACATACTCAAGACAAGGGTAGTCAAGACAAGACCAGACACAAACACAAAATGCTATAAAAAACAAATTAAATGCTAACAGCTAATGCTAATCTAAACCTTAAGCAAAATCTAAATATAAAGTGGATGCTTATACTGAACAAGAATATTACACTAAACAAGACATCCAAGCAAGGTCATGGTCATAAGCAATAGAATTCTCAAACTTTAAATAACATCCATAACCAAATCAAAATGGACATATAGTGTGTCTGTCATGAATGTAACCAAAATTGTAAAACATCCGTGTAAACAAATCCGAATAAATAAATACCTTTAGTATACAACCTAATGAGGTTCCACTGCTGACATTTGCTTCATTGACCATTACATTTGAGCGGCCATCAATTTGCCACAATTTACAAAGCATGTTTAGGAGACCAAGATGAACAACATACACATAAGTTCCAGGAGTAAAGAGGCAGGATTCATGACAAATAAATGTTGATTGCAAAAAAACTGTATAAATAACATCCTGTATAAATAACTGAGTGCAGTTTGGCTCCTCCGATAGTACCATGTTCATAAGCGTAGGAACATTAATTGGGCATTTCATACCCGAATGTCATAGTTGAAAATTGAAACAATTAGGGGTAACAAACATTGCAATTGCTGAAGCTCTATGACTAATGCCCAGTTCACACTACATGACTTTCCCAGTCACCCGGTTACTTTACAGTTCACACTAAATGATACTAAATGAGTCATTTCATTCTGTAGGGCTTTCATACAACACAACTGATCGGCCTCCAGAGGTTTCACACTACACCATCCATCAATAACTAGAATAGATGGTGAGCTGCTCTGCTCTCGCAAACGCGCAAAGTGATAAGGGGCATAATGATACCACGTCCCAAATATCCCAAGTTGGCAAGTAGTGAGCTATCAAAGTCTCTGTGCTGATGTGATAAATGAATCTGATTGGATTTCAGTACGCAACCTGCATGGATTGTGACAAAAGCTAAATTAGTGTGGTATGACATAAGGCATAAGTGAAACTTCACAGTAACATTAAAAAAACAGGAGTATGATCATATTTGTTTTTTTATATTGGTTGCCATCATCTACACCACGTTATAACAAGCTAAATATTCTAAATAGTTTAAAGAAAGAACCAACCAAACTCTTTAAATCCTGTGCACAAATTAAAGCTATCTGTTTTTTCTTTACATCCAGTTCCTGCAAAACAATGAAGCTTGATAAGGAAGCAGTTGTCAAACTATACTGTCAACTTGGCCCTTTATTACATAAGTTCAATTACAATGACTAGCTTTAAATGAACCACAAACTTCTAGAAAGAAGCTTGGCCATCACATTGAATAAAAGAGATGAATTATATTTTCAATGTAAATATTTAATTCAGGAAATTTAAGTTTAGCACATGGAAAAAGGTGCATGTCTGAAAAGGTTAAAAAACGTAATTGAGAAGGCCATGTGTAAGGTACACACACATGTAAGTCTTAACTTTTTTTATTTTTAGCTTCCGCCTCCTCACATGGATCCAGTTGGTTGCAGAGTTGATTATGTGCATACAGACTGATAACTGCAGATAAAATGCTATATAACAATTTTGTTATTTTGTATTTCTTTGTGATGAATAGGTACATGTAGCCCTGTGGTTAAGGTATCAGACAATTAACCAGGTCACTATTTCAAGCCTCATCACAGCGAGGTTGCTGCTGTTAAGCTCTTGATACTCTTTGGATAGAGTTGCATTTTCAGAAATTAAAATTGTGAGTATAACATATCAACACGACACTATTGTTACTTTTTACAACCTCTTTAACTGTAATGATTACTTAATTGATTTGATCTAGTCTAAGTGTAATTATGCCTATCAATCCTCTGCACTGTCTTAAAAGGTAAGGTGATCCATAGCTGCATTTTACTGCTTGAACAATCTAAAAATATAAAACTGCAACCTTAAAATGATGAAATAGCTGATGGTGAATTTTACTGTCTGACAGTCACATGACTAAGGCATAGCAAATAAATGTCACATGCTGGATATTACTCTGTGTAGTCAATGTAAATTAGAATGTACTGTAAATCACTGCTTCAGAATCCAGTAGTTATGAACAAGACTTGGAAACAGAGGGACATTCTGTACCCTAACAAACTAAGAAATGGATGTAGATATTACCTGTTTTACCAAAAAAAAAGATTAAAATGACTGTGTTATAAGATAAGATGAAATGTTAGCCATGTAATTTGCTGCATGTCCTGTGGTCAGGATTTGGTGAGGTGTTCTGTTTGCAAGTATATCTTTTACAAACCACTAATTAGCCAATTAGCTTGCAGGCTGGTCTAATTATGCTGCCATGCTGGTGTCAATATGCTAGTTGCCTAGTTTAGAAATCCTTTCCAAAACAATATTGATGATTATTACAACAAACAATGAAACCAAACCTTCTTTTTTGTAATTTATAATATTTGTGAAAAAGTAGAACTGAGGTACAAACAACACAGTGCTGTAAAAATGTATTTGCACTCTTTTCTCTTTACTGTGATTACTATGTTGTTAGAGTTAAGTGTGACAGATACTATGTTTAATGTAAGATACATACAGCACAGATAAACTCAAAATGGAGTTATTAAATAATTGTTTTTATAAACGCATATCACCCAATTCTCAGCAGTGCTGTCAGCTGGTCAGACAGCTACAAACAAACATAATTGGCCATGTCTGGAAGATGGGGCATGTGATGGATTGGCACCCTGCCCATCGTGTTACTGCATTTTCACTAGTCATTCTGCAGAAACCAAACTACCCGTGGCCAAGATTAAGATAAATCTGCTGGTAAGACAAATGATAAATGACTAAATAAATATAAATATATATAATTATTTTAGTTAATATAATTATTTGGAGAAAACTCAACACAGGCAAAAAAGAATGAACACTACAACAGGTTCCTACTCTCCAAAATACAAATGGTAAAATTACATTTATCCAACTTTTACACCTATGTCATTTTCCTACCAGGATGTTTCTATGGGGATGTAGTTGGGAGCCCAACAAAAAAGTGCTGTTGCTTTGAATTACTTTGAGTTTGAATGTAATTTCATAGCTGCTTGTTTGGCCAAGGTGCTAGACATGCCCATGATCTAGAGGCACCACAACTTATCACCAGCATAGATTGTTGCAGAAGTCTGTTGTGGTTACTTGGACATATCAAACCTTTATTGTAATTATAAAATAAAAGTTAAAATAAAGCAGTGGTGTTGTAAAATTTAAGTTATTAGTAAATAAAATAAAATCTGTCCTACTGGCATCTAAAGGGTGTGTGTGAGTGTGTGTGTGTGAGTGTTTGTGTGTGTGGCTGTGCAAAGATGTGCAAAATGCAAAATGTGTATAATGCACCAGATGACAGTCCATGAGGGATGACAGTCTAAATTGCAATATAATTTATGACTGTGTGAAGTGGCTGTGCAAAGATGTGCAAAATGTGCAAGATGACAGACAGTGGTGGGATGAGGGGTTGTAATCAGCCAGTGAGGTGTAATAGAGGCCACACCTCTTGGGAAGAATTTGCCTCTGAGCCCTGTATCACCAACCAGGTGTCAATAAGTCAAACAGGCAGTGTACAAGGTATGTAGGATCTTGGGATGGTGTCAGCTATGTTTTGTAACCAGTTGAGGTTGAGACTGTCTAGGGTATTTCAATATGTTCTGCTGCCCTAACGACAAGATGCAGATCTCAGCAGCTGGAGAACTGCATGATTATTATCAACAGTGCTCTCAATGGTGGTTCTTATTACTTAGGTTCTGTATATTCCCTTAATCAGGACTTTTTATGGCTCCACTATCACAAAGTATTTTTGAATAATTTTGAACATCATTTTTCCATAAGACATCCAGATATCACAGACAAGGGTGGTGCAAGAGAGACCAACCACTAGCCAATCTTGCTTCCACCTCCCTGTCCTGGGTAATGTACTACTAATCTGCTTCTAGAAACAACCCCATTTTACAAGTTATTATTTATATCAGCACAGGAAAAAAAACTATTTTGTATAAGCACAAGGATCCCTGCACTGACTAAAATGTCTTAACATCTACATTAAGAGCAGCCATTAAGCTTAACCTTTGAACCTATGAGTCATTGACTTCCATTTCCAAGAGTCACCAAGCAAAAACTGCACAATGCTTAAAACCTTACACATGTTTGGCTAGGCAATTAATTAAAGACACTATTCACCCCCTCTGACCATTACTGATACAGAGTCATGCCCTTTGGGTTTATGCATGCAATCACTGTCTTTAAGTGGATCATAAATAAGATGAGCTGGTTGGCCCTGGGGCTCTAGGAGCTCGACATGGACAAACATGCAGCTCACATTTGGTGTGTTCTGCAGCTGCACTAATGCAGAAAGGTAGAGAAAAGATATTACAAATTCTGCCTTATCGACAAAACAACAACAAGAAGACAATACAAAACCCAATCCAAAGGCCTAGCTACAGAAGAAGAGGGTACAGCTACTGCACTGGACTGTATTCAGTCCTAAAAGAAAAGTGTGGATTATTTTAAAATGAAAAAAAAAAATGCCACAACCTTGTATTTGTCAAGTCAGGGTTAGGGTGTGAGTGCAATGAGACATAACACTTTCCTTCTTGGTATCATTTGTTTGTTGTAAGAATAGTTCTTCTTACAACAAACAAAATTAGGAACATGCTTCCTCATTAAAAAATTTACTGTTTTTACTTGCCATGTGGAAATGGGTGTTTTGAATGAAATGAGAAGACAAAGCTTCAAATATATTGGGCTCATCCTTTCTGCAATTAAATAACAGCAAATATATAATATGTTTTACATGTGTTGGAGAAATACAAGTTAAAAACAAATAGAATTAAATCAAAATATCTTTGTTTGATAGGATGAGAAGCAGCCTTCAATAGACCCTAACATTTATGTGGAAAACCTGGTGGTACGTATGATTTTCATGCAGGATTCCATGAGCTGTTCTTTGTAGATCTTATTTCCTCATGGGTCATGTGACACAGCTAATGTATGAAGTATTATAATGTAAAGTTTCTTGGATTTGCTTCTTTAATAGCTTTTGCATAATGTCATGACGTGTTTGGTTAATATGTTAAACTGACTATGCAGACTGGATGCCCAGCATCATTTACCTGAAGCAGTAGTGGCTTGGATGCTCAGCATCATTGACCTGAAGCAGTAGTGTTAATGGTGGTCAAGAGATAGGCTTTTTGGCAAGTCTGTAAACAAAAATGGAGAGTAACATCAGCAATTTTGTGGAACAGCAAACTGAGCACTACTTTGAAGCACAGCATTTTTACACTGTTCAGCAAACGCTTCGAATTTGGGCTGATTACCATGCAGTAGGTTTTTTTTACAGCTTTTAACAGTTTTAACTGTTTTTACCACAGTTGTTCAAATCTCTGTTGTCTTCCTTTCTTTTAATTTTGTTTTGTTTTTGTGTTTTGTATTTATACCAAATGCTGGTGGATGTATTTACTAAATAGATCTATCAATGAAGATTATTCTACAAATATGTTATATGGCTGCTGATATGGCATTATCAATCAAGGGCTTGAATGCAGTGTGTGTTAGGCACTGCAGGAAGTGTATGTTATTTGGTATTTGACCAGCTTTTTAAAACACCATGAGGGAGGAATGATGAGAAGTGTTAAGTGTGATATGCTTGAGGATGTTCATCAGTTAATCAACACATTTTCTGAGTACACATCCTGAGTACAAACTAGCAGTTTCCTGTGTGTTAACTCAGTGTAAGGTCTTCAGGACATCAGCTGTGTTGGGCACGAATTTTCTGCCTAAAAGCAAAGTTTCTAGGACAGGGGTGAACAAACTTTTTTAAGGGTGGACAGATTAGATAATGTGAAAGTACACAAGGGCCAACAGGCCTTAATGACATAATTTTAAACAATGAAAGTTGCATAAATATTTTATTTAATATTTTCTATGCACCAAACAATAAAATTACTAAATGTAAGCATTTGCACATCAAAGCAAATCTGAGATTCCAGTAGATAGTTGAAACATACAGAAACTAACTAAAGTAAAGAGACTTAAATCTGCATCTCAGTATGAAATTGATGTTCATGTTCTGTAACGAGCACTGAGTATTGCCATTATTTGTGCCAGAACTTCTTCCTATCACTAATACTGGTGTGATGCTTTTTGTATAAAAACAAACTTGGTTATAGATTGAATCAGTTATTCTGCTGGCCACCCAAAAAGCCAAATCCCTGCCGAGTCTGGTTCCTCTCATAGTGCCAAGGTTTCTTTCTGTAATTTTAAGTGATATTTTGTTCTCACCTTGCTTTCACTTGTATGACAGTGAAAGCAGGTCTTGAGACATTTCAGTCTGTGAATTCAAGAGTCCTGGAGTTCGAATAGTACTCCCTTCAGCCAGGATGTTATCTATGTCACAGATGGCTTGCTTCTAGTTAGTAGGGTTTTTCATGTTATATGGTGGTGTTGGTGGTGTGGGGCTTCTGTAAATATGAAAATTGGAACAGTGCATTTTCTTCATTGGTAGCAGGGTCCACATGTTGGTAGTGATTTTGTTGATTTAAAAAACCACCACATTTTAGTCATTGAAGTGTGTCCTGTATGTAATTATTTCAGACGGTTTACACTAATGACACTGGGAACAATGGAATTTAGCCATGTGAAGGACACAACAATTTCTCACATTGTTTCAAGCGGTTAAATTCAAGTAGTCTTAAATAATCAATTTAGTTTTTCAGCCAGCAAATATTTAACAATAGAATAGATGGAAGCATAAGTCTATGGGGGTTCGCCTTAAGCCTGCACTGATAATTGCTAGTGCCAAGTTTGCATACTCTCTTGCAATTGGTCATCAGGACTGCCGCTGGGTTTTGTCAGTGGAGAATCCCCATTTGCAGACTGAATTGGATTCCAAAGCCAGTAAATAGCATTATAAGTTACTTGATGATATACTCACAAACTAAAATGAAGTTTTACAGTAGGAAAAAGGCTCATGAAAACACACAAGCATTTAAATTTATTTTAACATTTATTTAATTACACAGTTTTAATCCAAGACTTGGGGACAACAGTATAATCAAAATTGCTCAAATCATTGTCTTCAGCTCTTGTGTGGCTGCTTGGTCATTAAATGTCTTCGTTCTCTGTGGGCAAGCAGGTGATATGCAAACCTTTTGATTACTCCAATTCTCTGGGATATCAACAGGCTGAAGTAGCAACAGGTGCTCTCAGACCCTGTGACATTCTCACTAAAAAGGTGTACAAACCACTGACCATGAGAGATGGGCTCATTACCCCGGTCTATAGTTCTTTAGCCACTGGGCACTGGATTTTTTCTGATCCTTTTTTGTGGTTGCACTTTCTTACTCTTTTCATTGTAGTATTGTATTAGCCTTTCTATTTAGCTGATTGTGGTTTGCATCATTGTACTTAATGTTTTACATTATTATCACTACTATTATTATAATATATAATATAAAATCATTATATTGTCATTTAAATGTATATGAGGAAAATAAGCATTTGAACACCCTGCGACTTTGCAAGTTCTCCCACTTAGAAATCATGGAGGGGTCTGAATTTTTCATCTTAGGTGCATGTCTACTGTGAGAGACATTATCTAAAACAAATCCGGAAATCAAATGTCTAAGATTTTAAAATATTTATTTGTGTGTTACTGCTGCAAATAAGTATTTAAAAACCTGTGAAAATCAATGTTAATATATGGTACAGTAGCCTTTGTTTGCAATTACAGAGGTCCAATGTTTCCTGTAGTTTTTCACCAGGTTTGCACACATTGCAGCTGGGATTTTGGCTCATTCCATTATTGCTTGAAAAAGGGGAACTTGAATCACACTATTAAAAAGATCTCAATAAATGATTCAAGTTTAAAACATTTACTGAAAAAAAAAACTCCAAGGATTTGTTACTTAGACCATAGAACACGAAGTGAGAATTTAATCATTGAATCTAGAAACACTTAAAAACACTTGCAAAAAAAAGGATGTTAAACATGTAAAGAAGCAGTGTTAACTTTTCTGAACTCCAAGATGATCATCACACAGTGGAAACATGTATTGTGTTCAGATGAAGCAGCAAGTCAATAAGTTAAAAAGTCAGGGTCTGTCATGAAATGGGGTTGTGTTAGTAGTATTTATGCAGAAAAGTACATAGAGATCTTAATGCAACAAAAGCTACATATGTATTTTAAAAAAGATGCAAGATCAGCTTCATTACTGGACTGTTGAAAAGGGAGCATTGCAGAGAAGGGACTTGAGCTTTTAATGCTGTACTGATTAATAACTAAAATGTCAATTGCTGCGGCTTCAAATAACCTTAAACCTTTCTGCTCTTATAATCTATTTTTGTTTTTGTTGTTTCTATCCCTTAATAAACAATTTTAGAGCAAAGTTAGGCTATTATGCTTAAGCCACATATTTGAATAAATTACTAAACAAATTTACAACCATTCCAGTTAGCATATTCCCTGAGGCCTCACTCTTATCATTGTTAATCTGCTGTTTTGAAGGAGCGTGAGCAAAATGTTCCTCCCAGGCAGCTTCTCAAAACAAGCTATACTGATACAGTACATGAATAAATTACAAGGATAATTAAAGGAAATGTCAACGCGGTGCTGGATGAAGCACTATTAATGATGGCTGGGTTGTGCTAAAGTATCCTGGGCTAGAGTGAGCATGATTAATGTGCGTTTAATGGCAGAGGAAAAGAATACAGTGTCGGGTTTAATAAAGAGGGCTTTTTTACTGAGAGCTGTCTCTGGAATTGACCCGATTGCAACACCCTGAGGAGTAAAGCTTGACCTTTCCAAAGGTCTAATCTTCTATCTCTGTTAGGAGATTTATTGTTATTGTTGTTAAGTTACTGAGCAGTATTGCATAAAATCAAAACAGATTTCTGATTTCATTAAAAGTTAATATTTTCTTTCTATATTATGGTTGCTATATGTGTTATGATAAATTATATAATTGTGTGCACATATATAGGTATTGCCTAGAGTAGAACTTGAAAATCAACATAATTCACACCCAGTAAATATTATTTTTCTCTTTTTATATTTTAGTAAAAACCAAATTCAAGTGACTTATTGGGAAAACCCTGTGAAAGGATGCCTTTTGACCAAAATTAAACAATTTAATGCTTCTAAATACAAACCATGTGTATATACACTTTTTCACTTTTATGGATTAAGTAGTTGTCTAAAAGCATTGTGATATATGGCTGAAAACAGTAAAGTACAAAAAAGTCTACATACAGTGGGTTCTGAAAGTGTTTATACCCCTTGGCAATTTTCATATTTTAAGTTGTTACAGATTAATTGTAAATTGGTATTATTACATCTATCAATCTAAAGGCAGAGATCAGGGCATTTGACAGTGCCTTGAACCTTTCTAAGATGGGCTGTCTGGAAAAACGGGTAATCCTTGTAAGAAAGTTCCTTGTCTGGGACAAAGGGCAACATTTTGAAGGCTAGACGACCGGGTCTACGCTTCACCAAAACTGGGGTGTTCCTGGTCTGCAGTGGTCTGAGTCTATCAAAAGTGGTCCAGGCAAGGAGCAGTCGTAAACTGGCAATCGAGTCAAGGCTCACTGTACTGTATGTGGGGTGTGAAAACCAACAGACAGACTCAATTTGCTGAATAAGTTAATGCTGGTTCTGATAGAAATATGTCAGAATACACACTGCACTACAGTTGCAGGAAAATTTTAGTAGCGAAGGGGGGGACCAACACAATATTTAGAAATATGGTCACAATGTGTATCATGGGCCCCACAAAAAGTCCCCCTCAAAAATCTGGCAATCTAGATTGAATTGGACTGTAATGCTTCAAATCTTTCAATGTGTCTGTATAACTAAATATATA
>JAYDZF010000018.1:9534321-9547990 GCA_034509105.1 Microcambeva barbata | reverse complement strand
TTGATAGAAAAAAATGTACAAGCAAAAGGGATAAGTACACCCTGGAGAGGATTGTGAAACAAAACCCATTAAAAAATGTTGGGGAGATTCACAAAGGATCTGTTTCAAGAACTACCATGCAGAGACCTATGAAAGACATGGGTTTCAGCTGCCACACTCTTGAACTAGAGACGGCATCAGAAGTGTCTAGCCTGGGCTAAGTGTCTAGCCTGCTGCGTGGTCCAAAGTTATGTTCTCTGATGAAAGTAAATTTTGAATTTATTTTGGAAATTAAGGTCCCAGAGTCTGGAGGAATGGAGTAGAGGCACAGCATCCACATTGCTTGAGGTCAAGTGTAAAGTTTCCACAGTCAGTGATTGTTTGGGGTGCCATGTCATCTGCTGCTGTTGGTTTATTGTGTTTTCTAAGGTCCAAGGTCAATTCAGCCGTCTACCAGGAAGTTTTAGAGCACTTCATGATTCTTGCTGCTGAACAACTTTAAAGAGATGCGGATTTCATTTTCCAACAGGACTTGGCACCTGCACACCGTGCCAAAGCTACCAGTACCTGGTTTAAGGACCATGGTATTCCTGTTTTTAATTGGCCAGCAAACTCGCCTGACCTTAATCCCAGAGAAAATCTGTAAGGTATTGTGAAAGGGAAGATGCGATATGCCAGACCATATATTTCAAAAAAGCTGAAGGCTACTATCAGAGCAACCTGGGCTCTCATAACACCTGAGCAGTGCCACAGACTGATCGACTCCATGCCACGCCACATTGCTGCAGTAATCCAGACCAAATGAACCCCAACTAAATATTGAGTGCTGTAGATGCTCATACTTTTCATTTCCAGAGATACTGGTGCTCCATCCAGGGTGTTACCTTGTGCCTTGCGCCCATTGAAGAGCTTGGATAGGTTTCAGCACCCCTCCCTGACCCTGATTAGGATAAGGGATTAAAGACAATGAACTGAACTGAAATATATTTTGAATTATTATATTTTAACATAAACATATGACAAAAATACCTTTCCCTATAAAGTTTTTGAGAATTTTAATTAATTACATTAAACCTATCTGAAAGTATACTTAACATGGTAATGTTAATATTACAAGTATACTTTTTCCTTATTTTTAATACAATAATGTATTCACACACAATGTATTCATCACTGCTCATAGAAGACACAATACCAAATCATGATGACAATCACCTATTTGGAATCACATAAATATTTACGGCACAGTGGCTTAGTTGTTCGGACTGTCGCCTCACAGTGAAAAGGACCTTGGTTTGATCCCCGGGTGGGGTGATCTGGTCCTTTCTGTTTGAAATAAATGAAAATAAATAAATAAATAAATAAATAAATGAAAAATGAGTTTGCATGTTGTCTGCGTGGGTTTCCGCTAGGTATCCCAGTTTCTTCCCACAGTTTAAAGACATGCCACCAGGTATGTAGATACCTGCGATAGACTGGCACCCCATCCAGGGTGTTAGCCATGGCCTGGTGGTTAGAGAACTGGGCTTGTGATCAGAAGGTTGCAGGTTCAATTCCCAGAGCTGACAGGTCATGACTGAACTGCCCTTGAGCAAGGCACCTAACCTCTAACTGCTCCCTGGCCGCTGTGGCTAGGGCTGCCCACCGCTCCGGGCATGTGTGCTCACTGCCCCCTAGTGTTCACGAGTGTTTATATGTGTGTTTCACTGCACGGATTGGGTTAAATGCGGAGAACGAATTTCACTGCAAAGTGATGAAAAAAAGTATAAATCTAAATCTATTTTGCGCCCGTTGAACTGAACTGAATTTTTAAAAAAATTTGTTTTATTCACATCATTACTTTTTCAAATTGTCTGCAATCAAGTTAAAGTAAGGGATATCACATTTGTATTTAATGTGCATTTTTTAATTCATTCATGTGCATTTTTTATAGTGTCCCAACTACACTTATTTTTGCTATACCTTACTGTTCAGTGATGTGTTTCCAAGCTGGCTCCCAATTTGTGTGCATGTGTGGAGCCAAGCTTCTTTTCTTGCCTGTATAACACAAAATCTGCCAGAGCCTGGTCAGTGCACAGGTGCAAGACCAGTTGAGAGTGAGAGTTGAGCATATGAGCCCAAAACTTTGGAACCCACAGCAAGGGTTGAGTAGAGTTCATCCTCTGTTACATATAAGACCATGTGCTCTTCAAAAAGGCCCTGAGGTGCTCATAATCTCACTTTACACCTCAATCTCTACCTCTCCTGCTTGTTCACACTGTGTGGGTGTTACATCAATTTTCGAGTCTTCACTTTTACCTATGTCTCTTATCCACTGTTGAGTGACATTATTATAACCAGCTTTTAAGTAGTTACTGAAGGTAGTCACATCTAGTGAGCTGGTCTGGTGTAACTCCTTACAAAGCATATACACTCATACATGCTGATTTTTGCATATGGTGTAATTTTAAAAAGACTATTGTCACAGAGATCTGGAAAGGGTTATAACACAAGAGTGGTGACCGCTAAATATGGGAGCTGTTAAAAGGGAAAAAGTGTTAAATAGGGATGTTGATGGTTAATTAATACTAAAGAAAAGTTTTTATTTAAATTCGTTTCGATAAGATGACATGTGAATAGAAACTATGCAGCGACTGCAGACCTCTAAGCCAGGGGCTTAATTCCAGCCCACCATATCAATTTATGTGACCTGTGAGTGCTAAAAAGATGTATGATTGTTGTGATGATTTGAGTAGTTACAGAGGCACACTTAGAACGTAATGAGACACTTGTTCCTTTAAGTGGCAACCGTTGACATAGTAGTCATGGCGACTTTGATTTTTGCTAAGAAGACAAAGTCACTTTTACATTTTAGCATCAAAAGAATACTGGGTAAACTAGCATAAAAATAATAAATAGCATTCCCTTTGCAATCCAATACACAAGCATCACACATAAGTGATCGGAATTTTTTACAAATATTTTCTAATTTATTTCATTAATGAATTTTATTTAAAAGGCAGTAAATTACAATTCGTAATACAAAACATACTTAAGTAAAAATAAATTGCAAATTTAAAAAACAAGTACACAAAAAGCTACTCAATTATGATCTGTTACTTTTCACATCTGACTAGATTGTCTTGAGAAATATTTACAAATAATTTCTCAACTTGAGAGTGAAGAGGAAGAGAAAATTAAAACTGGAATGTGATGTCTTTGTTAAAGGAGTACAATATAAAAGTATATATGCATTATAAAAATACAATATAAATTTGTCATTTTTATGCCGAAAACACAGAAATTAGACTCATTACACAGAAATTGCCCCAAATGTAACAGGCAGGATACAATCACAGCAGGGTACATTACAATCTGCCCTTTGAGAGAATGCAGATGTGGCCCTCACTAAAAATGAATTTGACACTTCTTCTCCAAGCAGTAAAGAGAGCAGGAGCAGTGTTAATTTTGACTCAGGCTCACCCACCCAGAGTGTGCATGTGTCAGATATGTTTAGAGATCTACAAAGTCCACAATGAATGTTGCAACTTGTCTCATCTGACAAGTTCAAGAAACTGCCATGGCATCGCTGGGAAAATTGAGAACAGAGCGATGCTCATGGAGATGCCAGTGAAAGCGCTAGCAGTCAGTTATGGAGTTTGGCAGATAATCATTTAGGCAGAGTTCAAAGAGAACTACAATGCCTTGCAAAAGTATATACAGTGAAGCTCAAACTTATCATAACCCTGGCAAATTTTGACTTTAAGTTACTTTTATTCAACCAGCATTTTTTTATTGACCGGAAATGACACAGTCGTCTCCCAGAAGATAATAAAATGAAGTACAAGAGGCATCACTGTGGTGAAAAATATTTTTTGCATGTCTCCACTGGTATTTTTGTCCATTCATCCTCAAAGATGAGCTCCAACTATGTTAAAAGGTCTCTTTGCCATCACCCTGATCTTTAACTCCCTCCACAGATTCTCAATTGGATTCAAGTCTGGCTGGGCCACTGCAAAACGTTAATCTTTTTGTCCGCTTACCATTTCTTCACCACTTTTGCTGTGAGTTTTGGGTCATTGTCGTGCTGAAATGTCCACTTGTGCCCAAGGCCAAGTTTCTCTGCAGACTGCCTGATGTTTTTGTTGAGAATCTTGATGTATTGCTGTTTTTTCATGGTGCCATTTACTGTGATTAGGTTCCCTGGTCCATTGGCTGAAAACACCCATCAAATCATTCGGTTCCCACCACCATGTTTGACAGTGGGGATGGTGTTCTTCGGGTTGAAGGGTTCTCCTTTTCACGCCAAATGAAGGATACTTCGTTGTGGCCAAAAAATTCAATTTTTGTTTCATCTGACCATAAAATAGAAGACAAAAGTTGTCTTCTTTGTCCAGATGAGCATGTGCAAAGGCAAAGCGGGCATTTGTATGTAAGTGGCATCCTCCTTGGTCAGTGCCTATGGAACCCAGCAGTGTGTAGTGTCCGTTGGACTAACTGCCTTAAGACGTTGTCACTGGCAGAGCCCAGATTCACCAGGATGGCCTTTGTGGTGATCCTTGGATTCTTTTTTTTTTTTTTTTTTTACCTCTCTCACTATCCTCCTGGCCAGCACAGGTGTCACTTTTGGCTTCTGACCACGTCCTCTGAGATGTCCCAGTCTCTTGTACAACTTGTATTTTTTAATAAGACTTAGCCACTGGAACATGAAAGTATTTTGATACTTGTGAGCAGCTTGGACTATTTAAAATTGAAAAGAACTTTGGATTTTCCCATAGACTGTGACAGTTTGCAAAGGGTATGAATAATTTTGGACATGCGACTTTTTGTTCAAATGGAAATAAAAGCTGAGAAATATTTATATACTCCCCAACACCTGCTGCACTCATGCAGCCCCAGACCATGGCATTCCCACCACCATGCTTGACTGTAGGCATGACATACTTATCTTTGTACTCCTCACCTGATTGCCGCCACACATGCTTGAGACCATCTTAACCAAACAAATTAATCTTGGTTTCATCAGACCATAGCAAACTGCAGGCTTTCTTGTGTACAGAATTCGGGAGAGGCTTCCTTCTGGGGTGACAGCCATGCAGACCAATTTGAAGTAGTGTGCAACGTATTGTCTGAGCTCTGACAGGCTGACCCCCCACCTCTTCAGTCTCTGCGGCAATGCTGCAGCACTCCTGCGTCTATCTTTTAAAGACAGCATTTGGATGTTACGCTGAGCACGTGCAATCAGTTTCTTTGGATGACCAACATGAGGTCTGTTTTGAGTGGACCCTGCTCTTTTAAAATGCTGAATGATCTTGCCCACTGGTCTAGCCTTGGTCATCTTGATGTAGCGCAACAATTCTTTTTGGATTGTCAGAGAGTTCTTTGTCATGATGTGCCATGTTGGGACTTTCAGTGTCCAGTATGAGAGAGTGTGATTTACATATCTTACAATTAATCCCATAGTTGATTTATTCAAACCTGATTGCCTATTGTAGATTCACACTTCTCAGCCTGGTGCAGATCTACAATAGGAGTAGGACTGCTTGAGGCTGTGGACAGGTGTCTTTTATACAGATAACAAGGTCAAACATGCCATTAATAAAGGCAACAAGTGGAGGATAGAAGAGCTTCTTAAAGTAGAAGTTACAGGTATGTTATAGCCAGAAATGTTGCTTGTTTTACTTATTTTCTACCATATTTTACCAAAAATTATTTAAAAAACCTACAATGTGATGTCCTGGATCTTTCCTTATTTTGTCTTTCATAGTTGAAGTGTATGAAAATTACAGACCTCTCTCATCTAGGAGAACCTGCACAATCAGTGGCTGATTAAATACCTTTTGCCCCATTATACAGTGTTGTTTTATTCTATAATTCTTAGAATAAGAATTAAAATACAATATAAAATACTTCTCAATTTGGTCAAATATAAATAGAAACTGTAAATATAAATGACAATTTTGAAGTGGTCTCTTATTGGGCCTTAAGTGGGCCAGCAAACCTCAAAAATAGATTTAATTGTGCTTTTTAGGGCACATGTCTGCTGTATTCACACAACATAGGACATATTAAATGATTGCATTGTCAGTCAATGACTCCACTGTCAAGGCCATCCCATAAGCAGTCAACATCAATATATTTGGTGGTCAATCAAAGCAGATAATCCTGAACTGGTCAACTTGGCTACCAGTTGCCAAAAAATCATCCCCACATAACAATGCTATCACTGCCATGCTTCGCTGTAGGGTTAGCTATGTAATTAGTATTCATGGTTTACCCCAGATGTTGCAGTACTCAAAAGTTTAATTTTGGTTTCTTCAAACCAGAGAATCTTGGGGGGTTTTTTTCACCGTTTGGTCCACTAGGTGGTAACTTCAATTCGTTTTGCACTCCACCATAAAAGCATGATTTGTGGAGTGCTCCCTAAATGGTTGATCATCTGAAAGGTTCACCCATCTCCACAACTCATAAGTTCCTTTTTACTGGCCAAGGTTCATCTTCTTCAGTTAGGCGTGTCAGTCGGCTATTGGAAGAGTACTGGGGGTTCTAAACTTCTTACATTTATGGATGGGGAGGCCACTGTGCTCATTGGGTAATTTAACGCCGCAGTTTTTTTGTTTTTTTTCTGTACCCTTCCCCAAATTTGTACCTTTACACAAACCCGGTCAACAGACAATACAGAATACTGGAGTGATGGTACATGAGAAATCAGTCTGGGAGAAGCACACTAAGTGGGCTAAAACAGAACAAAAAATAGCAAAGAGAGTCATGTAGATGAATGTTGCAAGTTGAAACCTGGTTTCCCATGGCACAGACTGTGTGTGTTGCATTCAGCCAATGGGGAAACAACAGAGATTTTGTGCTGATGGGGCTTTTATCCCGGTTCATTGTGAGGTGGCACTGATGGGTCTTGCATGTTTGACAGGAAGTGGTAGGCCTGGTGCAGCCTTAGCCTTTAACTAATGAAATCAAACCACGACCAGAGGTAGCAAAAAATATGTATTGCAGATTTATTGCATATTACCGCAAACATACAACAGAGGTTGTTACAAAACGTTGAAGCGCCTTTGTAAAACTGTTGACTCATTGTAAAATATCATCAAGGGTGGGCCATTGCAGTCTAAAAAACACAAATGTAACAAATATATTGGTAATTTACCATGTACAATATTATTTACAATTATGCATGTATATTGCTCAAACTTTTACTGAGAAATCACTTGTAAGTACTTAGTAAACTTAGTAAACTGGCTAAATATTTGCTAATAATAAGAACCCTTTGACTAAGGCTAGTCACCTTAAATTGTTATGCAATTCTAATAACCAACATCTTTGTACACTTCATTTATAAATGTTTATGTGTAGGTGGACACTGAACGGCACAATCATTGATATGAGAGTTGATTATCGACGCCGGCTCTCTGGAGGGAACCTGGTTATAAGAAACCTTGATCGAGCCTTAGACACTGGAATCTATCAATGCACCGCTTTTAACCCAGTGGGAGCTATTCTTAGCAGGAGAGCCAGCCTTCAGTTTGCATGTAAGTAAGGTATCAAATGTGAGAGTTGCTTTATGACAAATACATTGCAGCGAATTCTTGTATATACAGGAGTCTAGCATTTATTTGGAAAAAAAAATCTTGTTCAGGTGGCACAGCAGTTGTATAGGATGTATGTATATAAATTTTGAATAGGTTTCATATTCGCTTTGCTCAAATATGGTAATGTATTTGGGAAGTAAATCTCAGTCAATATAAAAGACTGATTTTTCGGTGCAGAATTTCTTTGCATTGATTTTTAACATCGAAAAGATCCTTATGTGCACTGTGTTAAATAAAAATTATTTTTCAAAGATTTTTCAAGCCATGCGACAATATGTAGCATAGTAGTATGATTGTTTCTCATGCATTTCTCTTAAAGGAAATACATGAAACAGTTTTTGAACACGTTAATGCACCACAACACGTTAATGCACCACAAGACGTTAACACGTCGATAAAAATGCAATGTTGTGCCTTTTAAAGCCTTGATGTCAAATGACATTACAGATCCATAATGTTAATTTAACAGATCCATGTGTTAATTGGGGTTACACTATGAAACTTGAAGGACTTGTTTACTTTATTAACTGTTATCTATTTTTCCACAAACTGACAGACTTGAATTTCACAACTCAGACAAGAAGTGCAGTATCAGTCCGTCAGGGACAAGGAGTAGTATTACTATGTGGAACACCTACATATGCAGGAGGTAAGTTTTGGAAGATGCAGGTTAACTGTAGTGCACTATGTTTTATTGATGATTCATGGCAACAACAGGAAAATTTCAGCCACATTAATGTGAAGGTGTGTGGTGGTGATGTATGTTCAACTGAACGAAAATAAAAATGAACTAGTTATTTTCAAAATGTTTTGCATGGTTATATGTTTATTGGTAAGGGTGGGTGGAGTAGTGGTTGTGTCCAAATCAACTTATAGGGAGGATTTAGCTTTATCTGATTTCCATCTTTTGGGGCCAATCAAAGAAGCTTTAAAAAGAAGAAAATGTTCACGTCATTAGGTGAAAGCAGCAGTGCAACAGTCACTTGAAGGTGCTGAAACTTATTTATCTTGCCAAACATCCATGTGCACTATTATTCAGGCCATATCTTTACTACTTGATGGAACATCCTTTTGCCTTTATAGCCTCTATTAAGCGCAAGTAATAAGCAGTCTTGTTATATATTTAGCCATTCATCTTGTGCAAAAGCTTCCAACTAATTGAAGCAGGCTGGCTTTTATGCTTCAACTGCTTTCTTTAAAACCTGTCAAAGATTTTCTATGGGATTTAATCTGAAGACTGAAAAGACTCTCTAGGATAATCTAGAGACTGATTCCTTAACCAAACGTTGATTGACTTGTAATCACTGTCTTGCTGAAAAGCCCAATTTTCAGCAAAGTTTCATTTCACCAAAGATTGCATTGTTCCATTTTGACTGCTCCCTTTAGGGGTTGCCACAGAAGACTGTGATTTGCAAAACTGATTTGGCATAGTTTTTACCAAAGGTGCCCTTCCTGACACAATCATCCTCTTTATCCAGGATTAAGACCAACACTACAATGAACTACTTCATGCATTTGAATGGCTAGGTACCGAGGTACTATTTAGTATATCCAGTTAACTTGACTGAATGCTTTTGGACTGGGTGACCACTGGATATCTGGAAGAATGTAGACATCTGCCAACAATACTCAGGACGGACCTTGACCTCCCCACTTGGGGAAAGAACTGGTGACCTTTTTTCTCTGGGGTGACAGTGCTACCCCCAATTTGTCTTCCTTCTTCAATTATGTTGGTATTTGTTTTACTCCAATACATCAGTGCCTTGGTGAAGACCACCAGTTCTTGCAGCAGAAAAATTAAGTCAGTTGAGTGACTTCATTCTTGACGGTCATTACTTGACTGATCATTACTCTTACCTTTTTTGTACCACACAACTGATCCATGTGGTCATACATTTCCAGTTTTTTGTCAGTTTTATCTGTCACTTAACAGAACTGAGTCCCACTAAAAATCTAAACAAACATGTGTGGGAATTTGAGAACATTCAGAACCAATCACATTCAGTCTCATGTCCAAATGTTTCTTAAACAAAAAGATATGATCTGATAATATCTTAGAAAGCGTTGAGCATATCTTACTCTAAAATATATCAGGAAGGAGAGATGCAATTAAATTGACCATGGAAAACATTAGAAATGGACACCAACATAGATAAAACATAGCAAAACAGTGACCTTTCCAAGAACTGGGCAATCCTTTCTAAGTCTTAAAGCAAAATTATCGTCTTCAACACCACCAGCTAATATACAGAGTGACCACTATGTGAAGCAAGGACAGGAGCTAGAAAGGCTGAGAGTGACAAAATAAGGTCCTGGTAAATTGTCACAGATCCATGCTGAATGCAGTGCACCACACATCTTCTGGAGGGTGCGTAGGGGAGGACCCATAGAGCAAAAATGACAATCAAGGTGGTTAAATATGTTTAAGTCTGGTAATTTAGAGTAATAAGGGCTCTCCTAACTAGTGTCACACATTTCTATACATTTGACATGCCACATTGTCTTGCTGGTAGATCCATTTTGCCCTAGGGAAGACAAACGTGTACATGATGTGCAACGATGGATTCCAAATGGGGTTAGACAACCCTTCATAGTAATTGTCATATTATAAACAAATTAATATATATTTATTAAACATTGCCCTGCTGCATTAACCAGAGCAGGAGTGCCCAGTACTTTGATTGCAAATGCAAATCAACAAAGAATATTCAGATCTCATGCTATATATAGAAATTGTGATTATACAATCTGACATTCATAGAAAGTGTAGGGCCTCTGCTGGACAATTTTGGAATTTTCTGGCTAAGGAAAACTATACAAACATGAAAACATGTTCTGCTTATTTGACAGCATTTATTGTATCAACCTACTTGTGTGAATCAGCTATTTTGCTTAATGAAAAATTCAGTTCTATTCTTTCATGTGAAAATTCTAAAGTTTATGCACACTTCTTGATCAACAAGTTGCTTAATAATTGGCATAGACAGCTGACACCATTCAGTACAATTCAAGCTAATTGTAATTTATCATTCTCTTGTTCTGCAACTAAAACACATTACAACACTTAAAAAGCTTCCTTTGAAAACAAGAGGAGGCCAACCTTTTTCAAAAGGTAGATCA
Source organism: Microcambeva barbata (assembly GCA_034509105.1). Lineage (NCBI taxonomy): Eukaryota > Metazoa > Chordata > Actinopteri > Siluriformes > Trichomycteridae > Microcambeva > Microcambeva barbata. Next base: position 9,537,311 of record JAYDZF010000018.1, on the reverse strand, counting down.
CGATGACATGTCGACTGAAATAGCAGATCTCAAGCCATGAAAGAACTCTTGGTTTAAAGGAATTCAACTGTGACTAACTCTGTTACCTGCTGTCATCTTTTCAGATCTGTCTTTTGCCTGGGTGTTCAATGAGTACCCGTACTTTGTCCAGCAAGACAACAGGCGCTTTGTCTCGCAGGAGACTGGAAACCTGTACATTGCTAAAGTGGAGCCTTCAGACGTAGGAAATTACACGTGTGTCATTGTTAACCGTATTACGAAGGATAAAATGCTGAGCTCTCCCACTCCACTGGTGCTGAGAACAGACGGTGAGGATATTCTTACTTTGTTCCTGATAGGCTGTAGGTTCAAAGTGCTTTAATATTTCACATGGACACATATCCCATTTAGTTTCAGCAATAATAGCCATAATTCTTCAAATACGTTGGGCAGGGTGTTAGGGTTGTTCATTTTCAGTCAGAAGAACAGGGTTGGGTTTTGTTTCTTAAAACATTAATGAGGATGTGTATTGGAGCTTTTGGGATAATTCACATTTATGAATGTAACAATACATTGTACCCATGGATCACTGGATTACTTAAAATAAAATACAATTGCAGACAGGTTATGACAAAGTTTTCTTATCCTTATTTCTTTCAAAAATAAATTAAAATACTATATTTGTAATTATCATTAATTTAACTAAATTAATTAGTCATCCCAATGTTGCCACCTTGGGCTATCAACTAGGCAAAGTGAATAATAGCTCACCCTCTACTGTTTAAAGTTAACATTGATTTATTATATATGAAGACTTGGTTGAAGTGTCTCATGTGAATCTATTCTTAGCTGGATTGTGGTGAATTTTTGCACTTCTGCAAATGCAAAAAATAAAAACATGTTAAACAAACTTTTACCATTATAATAGAACTTTTTTGTGTCAGACGTTCTGAACCTAACTTACCCTAACCTTTCTAATGTATCATATGTTCTTTATGCTGAAGTATTTCCCTTAAATTGTAAATGATAGACTTAACATTATTGGAATGAACAATAATAAACAAGAATATACAGTAGTACTGCACTATACATAAAACATACACATCACATTTTTCGCTTTAATTTTTCACCACTTTTTCTTTTCTCGGAACCCTCTTTGCAGCAATTTTGATATTAATTACATTATTAATTGAATATTAATTAAACACCAGAAAAACATTGTCTGCTGTGTTCGAAAAGCTAGTGAGCTTTCTAGCTGTCTTTCTGCCAACACAAGGAACTAACTAAGAAAAGAAGACTGTAATAAATCATTGTAAAATACATGAATTATGAATGGGTAGAACAAACTCTTGTTGTATATTTGTGTTGTAGGAGTGATGGGTGAATATGAACCTAAAATAGAGGTTTATTTTCCTGACATGGTTCCAGCTGCTAAGGGTTCTATTGTGACACTGGAGTGTTTTGCACTAGGGAAGTAAGTGGAATTTAAGGCTCCAATACATGATTGTTTCTTATTCCTTTACAGGAATCATGCCACTTAATTGCACTGCTTTTTAAGTGTAATTAGGGATCACCATGTAATAGCCATCCTGTTTTGCCTAAGAGAAATTCTGCTGACGTGCCTCATTAGGGATCACTGCCTCAGGGGACCAGAATTCAGCTTTTTGCTATTTGTCTTGTAAAATACTAAACAGGAATCGTTTATGTTATGTTTGTTTCGTAATTACTTACACAATGGCTTTAATAATATACATAAATTTAAAGGCATAAATACATCACACAGCATTTGCAATTGCATGAACTACTTAGATTAATTAATTTTCTACAGGTTTTTAGGTTTGCACATTCTTAATACAAACAACACAATGTAGCTCACTGTTGCACAAATATGACACTGCCAAGTTATGTTTTCATTAACATAAACTCCTTTTAACTGCCTGGATATTCACTGCTCATTTAGGAGAAAGCCATGCATATAATTAGAAAGTGCTTGCATAGTTCTCAATTATTTAAAAACACAAAATCACTTACAGTGCCTTGCAAAAGTAATCACCCCCCTTGACTTTTTACTGATGCAACACCACAAACCAAACAACACCAGGAAGACTAAGGATGATGCTAAATTCAGGGATATTCTTGAGCAAAGCCTGTGGTCCGTCAGTAATTTGAGACTGGGACAGAGGTTCACCTTCCAGCAGAACAATGATCCAAAGCATACTGCTAATGCAACACTTGGGTGGCTTAAGGGGAAATGTGTAAATGTATTGGAATGGTCTAGTCAAAGCCCAGACCTTATTCCAATTGAGAATCTCTGGGTAGACTTGAAGATTGCTGTTCACCAGCAGAAACATCTAACTTGAAGGATCTGGAGCAGTCTTGCCTTGAGGAATGGGCAAAAACCTGTGGCAAAATCATAGAGATCCTGCAGCTGTAATTGCCACAAAAGGTGCCTCATTTTGCAAAGATTTCTCTTTCTGGATATTTGGTCCTTGGTCAGTTTGTGCATCTCCTGACAATTCTTTGTTTCCTTGAACCTTTTCCAACTTTTTATATCTTCCCCATTTGTTCTTTGATAATCAACCTTACGGTGAACCTTACTATTGTTAGCCATTAGTCAATTATTATTATTATTATTACACCTGTTTTTTGTCAGGATGTCTTTGCAGTTTTTGAAATAAATATCAACCCTGTTCCTAGTCTAAAATGTCCCATTGAGGAATAAACAACCTTTAGCTTTTGGAGCTTCTGACTCATTTTCTTGCTACACTTGTTTGTATTCTGATTTTGGCCCATTGAAATCCATTCATTTGTTAAATTTTTTAACATTTTGAGATATTGATGCATTCCAACTCTAAATCCTCAGGTCGGTTCATAACACTGCAACATCTACGTGGATGGTGGTAGTCTAGTGGGTAGAGCTTTGGGCTATAAACCAGAGATTGACAGTTCAAATCCCGGCTCTGCTATGCAGCCACTGTTGGGTCCTTGAGCAAGACCCTTAACCCTCACTG